>LGTU01000188.1:0-50293 GCA_001314425.1 Phytophthora pluvialis
CAGTCCCCCTTGTGTAATGTTACAATCACCGGGTGGTCGGCCGGCGTCGCATTGAATGTCACTTCCCGTGGGTAGTGTTTCTTGGTCGCGATCTGCCGAAAGTTTATCACCAACAGCTCCGCTATCTCCTGCTGCCAAAGCCGTCTCGACTCCGCCTCTGTTGTCTGCTGAAAAGTGAACTGCACCTGACCGTGTGTGAGACGATCCCACCTCACGAGGTCCTTGACTAGTGCCCCCACTGGTCCAGCATATCCCGCCGCTTTTGCCAGCGAGGTTTTCTCCCCATTCCGGTTGTAAACCTGCAGTATGTCGATTTGGGCGAACGGCAGCCATTCCGTGTGTGTTGGGCACCAAGCAGATGACTCGCGTCTAAACCAAAGCCGCGACGTTTTGGGCGTCCCCGTTGAGACGGTTTGCGCTCGCTTTGTTGAGAGCGAGGCAAATGGTCGACAATCATCTCGAATTCCAAAGGCGAGTAATCTTTGAACAGCGCCCCTCGGTGCTGATATGATTCTGCTTGAGTCAAGAGAACAACCTCCCCGTCCAATCGGAACATGCGGGCTCCGGTGTTTGTGCATCCCGCGACGCCACCAGCAACTTGGTTTTCGCCATCGTCAGAGGCAATTATATCATTACGTTCGTTGTCAACAGTCTGTTCATCGTAATCATCTTGTGTGGAACCCTCAGAACCGTCCGAAACAGCGCCATCAACACGTTGTGTGACCAAGTCCCCTTCATTAGACAAGCGGCCGAGGAGCTCAACCAACGTATGTGGGAAGACGTACCAGAACGAATCACTGGATATGTAGCTACGGTATTCAGCCAATGCATACACCATTAACGAGTGTGACCACTCGTTTCCTCCACTAAATGCATTCACCGTCCTGGTGGCTAAATGCTTAGCCTGGCGCATGTCGGACCCGCTGTCTTCAGCTACACTCGGATATTTGAGAATATCACTAATAGCAGTATGCATTACAACCGCCGCACATTTGAGGCCACCCTTTTCCTTCGTCATGTACGACTGCAGGTACTCCTCAACCATGTCACCAGCGTCCTCACCATTCATAATTGCTGAGTTAGTATGCGAGGAGGTCAGACACGCAAGGGGTATATTTGTTTCCACAAACATTGCATCTTGCTCTGGTCGTCGTTGCTCCCACACAATTGCACCGTCAGTACGCTCTCGCACTATCCTCTTGTTCGCGTTGTTCATCTTTCCATCGACGACGTCGGCAATATCACCGGATATTGGTTTAACAATAAATTGAGCATGTTGGCGTTTTCCCAGATGGCTCGCGCTTGTCAGTTTGATGAAAAGAGGCTGAGTAACATCGTTATGAACACCCGCCGGCCTTGATAAGCGGCACATACTTCGACCGCGGATGCCTTTCTGGCAGGTCGCTGAGTGACAGTGACTATTCGTTGATAGTGCCCTTCGTTCTGCCGCCGTAAGAAAACCTTGAAAGTCCGTTGCAGCGTCCGGAACGGCGATTTCAAACGCCCGAGGCATTCTCCCGTGCGCCTCTTTCCATGCATTACACCATGCTCGTGTTCCAGCCGTTATTGTTGTACAAGAAACAGCGTCCATATACTGCCTCGCCTTCGGAACCAACTCGGGTGAACATGCGACCCGTGCTAGTAGACTAGGATTAACCGCCGAACCATACACGGTCATGTACGCGTGTAAACGCCCGTCCGCCTGCGGTTCAATTACCGCGTTGAATGCAGCACAACGGCCATACACACCACGTTCGGCCTCCAGATAATTAGTGCTTGAGCGAGTTCCACCGGAATCGCGGCACCGCATAATGTGATCTGTTAACGCTTTCACTTGCCTTTCGAAAACTTGAGCAGATAGCGCCGGATACAGAGCCGATATCCTAAGGCGGGATCTAGCGTCACGTTGGATCAAATCGGGTAAGTCCGCAAACCGACACTCTTTTTTTCCATACACACTACTAGCGTTATTCCACGCGCCGTGTTTTCGTAGGAGGGCGACACGATGTAGCAATAAGTCATCATGCTCTGGTGGTGCTAAGGTCACCCAATGTAGAGCAATACCATAACGGTAACGCATTGCCCCTAGCTTAGGTCGGGTTTGCACGCGTTCGAAGGGCGAAAACGGGACGCACCCTCCAACCAAAGAAAATAACCTCAGCAGTCCTGCATTCAATCGAGACGCCTCCTTAGAATCGGGGTTTGCCTTCGCAAAAGCCAACGCCTGCTTAAATTTCACAGTGTTAATCAGCTTACCAAATCTTTCCATCGTTTTGCCATGAGTAACCCCTACACGAGCTGCTTTCTGTACAGCAGAATGTCGCTGCATTTGACTGAAAAGCATTGCGGTAAAAGTCACTGATTTCTCAAAGCGTCCATCCCAATAATGCATGAAGTGGTCAACATAGTCGCGCGGAAGTGAGCCTGAAGGCAATGGTCCCGATCCCGTAACAAACAGATTAGGAAACACACTTGCAAGAAGTTTTGCGTTGTCCACCCACTCAATGAACAGAGACCTCCCCTGCCTGACCGGAATCACAGTAGTATCGGTGGAAGAAGCACTTGTATCCCCTCCCACCGCATCGGTCACTGCGCCGATAATCTCGTGAACGACTACCGAGTCGCTCTGTTCTACTTGGGGGAGAACAACATAATTTCTCACAAAAATACTGTCGGATAATCCATCCGTGGCCGAATCAATAATTCGCTCGCCGAATCCAGAAGCGGCTTCCTCGTCGAGTGTGCTGACCGTGGTCGAATCGAAAACTCGGACCTCGTTTTGGATGGAAGTCTCTATTTTACGCAGTAATGAGCGTCGCCTTGGGTTGTCCTCAATTTCGATACCTTCCTCTTTAAAGACGCTGTTGACGCTTGCCAGCACTTCCAGCCACTCATACACTTCATCGACCGGGATGGAAAACAATTTCAAGAACTTTTGCTGCCGGATCCTCCACGTTTCAAGTGGACCGACAAACGTTACGCGCGGGATGCAAGAATCATCGATATTCGGTATAACACGGGCTAACTCACACGGCCCATTCGTCGGGAAGCAAATCGCGTGACCTGAAGAGTGTTTTCCCGAAAGCGATAGTTCCAACCCAAAACATCGCGCCGGCGAGATACAAGAAAGCGCTACATCACTGAGAGGGGGCAACTGGCCGACCCGGCCGTAGTCATGACCCGAAGCAACACTAAATTTACTCTTCCGCGGGTCCTCATGGCAGCTCCGACACAACGGAATTTTTTCCAGGTCCTGAACAAGCTCTGGAATCAAATAGTAGATATCAGTTCCGTGAAAAAACGTTGCCGGTAACGCCGCACAACAGCCTCCGGGGTAACACGGTACAGGGCTTCTAGGTCACTGTCCGAAAGCAGCAAGTATGTTCGCAAGTCCGCCAATGAGGGAAAAAATACCTTCTCGAGCTTAGTTTGGAGCAAAATGCGTCCGCACGACGCGCACGCCCAAACATCTGTTGATTCTGAAGCACTTTTTAACACTACTTGCTGACAAGCCGCAATATTATCTGCATCGGGGAAATCGCCAAGTAATTTGGATACGCGCACACGTGTATCCGCCCCTTCCACGGCACAAATTTGCTCGTCGCCAAAAACAAATGAGCCCGGGTAGGCCCCGCAGCAGTAATAATAAGCAAGAGCAAGTCGTGGGTCTCGTAAGAAACGTTGTCCTTTGGCCATCCATTGGATTTCCTCGTCCGAGAGACAGTTAGCATCTAGCACCCGCGAACTTAAATCGATCAAAACCTCTTCGTCTTCTTCAAGACAGGCGGTAACCTTTGCTTGGCGAGTTTGCCTCTGGCGTAACAGGCGCTCTTGCCTGTCAATATCCCCTTCTCGAGCACGCCGTTGTTGCTGCTGCGCATTTCTCTTGACCCGGGCGGCAGCGGCCCCAACCGGATCGACCGCTTAAATCGATCAAAACCTCTTCGTCTTGTTCAAGACAGGCGGTGACCTTTGCTTGGCGAGTTTGCCTCTGGCGTAACAGGCGCTCTTGCCTGTCAATATCCCCTTCTCGAGCACGCCGTTGTTGCTGCTGCGCATTTCTCTTGACCCGGGCGGCAGCGGCCGCAACCGGATCGACCACTACAGGCTCGGCCGGTTCGCCGTGTTCAGCGAGCGTACGCCGGCGAGCATACCGCAGTTGCTGCTGGACGTTCCGTCTAGCTTGGGCGGCAGCTGCCGCAACCGAATCGACCACTGCAGGCGCGGCTCCGTCGCCGCGCTCAGCGAGTTCGCTGGCGAGCCCCAAAACTCGCTGAGCGCGCCTCTCATCTTCCATCTCAAATCGACTTTGGGTCCGCCACCAACGGGGCCACCAGGTCAAGAACGCTCTGTCCAGCCCATGTCAGGATGTCCAAGAAATATCAGTCCACGACGCAGGCATCGGTAATACCGACTTCAGTAATACCGGCTTCAACAAATTAATCCGATTTGGGCTGGCCCAGCATTCTGCTATCCCAGTATAATCCTGCTAATAAAGTACAAAAGCGTAGATTTATAAGATCTTACCACTTGCAATTTGTACCTACCATTAACGTGGTCTACACAGCTTGAATTAATCCCAGTAGGACAACGTACCCGTTGCACTACCAGTAAAAACTTGGTTATCGTGTGCGTGAACACGAAGCGGCCATATCATACATGTAGTTGGGTTTTGATGCGTCGCCAATATCCGAAGGCTTGTTTGGTTTGGCCACCAAAATGCCGATTATAGCAAATTGGTGGTTAGCGCGAACACCGCCTTATCAATTTATCAGTAAATGCATTTTACAAAGGGAAGACGAGTAACAGCTTATCATCGAATTGGTTTCTGCCGCATCCACAATGGTTGATTTTAAAAATTAAGTGGGCCTTCTATTTGAGTGTTAGTTGTTACTGTCCTATAGAAGTGGTTAGACACGACAGAATGTCGTTCGTCTTTCGTATTGTTGCTTGCGGTAATGATTATGCCTCTTTTTTGTGGTGCTGTCAATCCTCCTGTGCTGTGTGGGTCAAAGATGATCGTCGAGTTGGCTTTTGCTGTGCTTTTTGCCGCTGCGAATGCTCAGCCAGCTGGTTTCCCCCATTGCACTGAGAAGAACGATTTTATTTTCTGTGTCAATGCGGCTGCTGCACTGTTTGATGCTGGCGGTTGCTGAGTGTGCTATAGTTTTACTTGGATTTTCGTATCGAGACTGTCCACACGGGGGTAAGTTGCTCCGAGAGAGGTAAACGCCATCAGTTCTGTCATTCCTTGGTGCAGAGTCTGCCGCACCCATAATGGTGAGAGATCCGGAGAGACAGGTCGGCTCGAGCTGGACGCCCGATGTGATATGTGTAAGGATGCAGGGCTGGATCTGCAGGGCCAAATTGACTGCTAATTCATGTTTACTGTGCCTCTTGCAGTAATCATTGATATTTCTGCACGGTTTCAACTCCATGAGAATGTCATTTGGTATCTTTCTCTTCAGTCCTCAAGCCCCCAGTCCACAGGTTGAACGATGGGCCACCACTGCATGTTCGTGGTTGGCTCATTTGTCCTCTTCGCTAGCGCACGAATGCACGTGGAAGCATCGGTGGCACCATCCAACGTTTTCCGTAGTGCTCGTTTCAATACTGCGACCGAGGCTTCCGTCACAGCCGCGAGGATTTTAAGAGCTAACAGAGACGCCGATGGCGACGAGGAAGCGAGAGTAGGGCTTTCCGTGCCTGCCGTCGAAGAGATCAAGACCATCTTCTCGTCTTCGAAAGTCACGCCAGAGCAGATTCAGAGTTGGCTCGCCAAGGGGCAGTCTGCCGATACGGTGTTCATGCGTATGAACCTTCGCAAGGCTGGATCCTGGTTGTTCTACGATGACCAGTTCAGTACCTGGGTCCAGTACGTGAACGACTTGAGTGCCGAGACCTCCAACAAAGGCTGTATAAGATGATCGAAGAAGCCAAGGCCATCTCGAGAACGGAGAGCCTCGCTACGAGATTGGGAGCAGAACAAATGCAGCACTGGGTAGCCACTCGAAAAGATCCTGACGAGGTTTTTCATCTCTTCAAACTTGACGAGGCGGTGAAGAACGCACTCGGCCGCTATCTTCAGTTCCCCCTTGACGAGGCAGTGAAGCAAATTTTCAGAAATCCAAAGTTCACCGCTTGGGCCAAGTACGTAGATGAGCTGAACGTTAAAAATCCTGAACAGCCATCGTCGATGATCCCGACGCTGAAGAAATACGTCAATGATGGGGATCTGCTCAAAATGACCGAGTCAGCGAAGAGTGCGGTGGGATCCAAGAGCATCGCCAGCCAGGTGGAGGATGATCTGGTCCAGCTCTGGCTAACAAGCCGGAAAACACCAGACGACGCTTTTGCCGAGCTCGGATTGAGAACAGCAACAACACCCCTTTTAGATGACCCGATCGTGGGCGCTTGGGCTAAGTACGTCGATGCTTACAACGCAAGGTACCCCGACAAGAAAACGACAGTGATTGAGACGTTCACTTTGAAATTCGACGACGAGCGAGTGGCGCAAATGATTGTTGCGGCGAAGTCGGAGGGTGCTACGAACACGCTGGCCACGAAATTGGAGTCTGCGCAGCTGGAAATGTGGCACGGTAGCGGAAAATCCGCCGACGACGTATTTAAGCTACTGAATCTGTATGAAACAAAAAGCGACTTCATCCACAATCCGCTCCTCAACACGTGGGTCTCGTACATGAATGCCATCGTGACAGAAAACCCCGGCAAGGCGTCTTCGTTATTCTCGACGTTGGAGGCTCGATTCAGGGGCAGACCTCTGATCCAGATTCTCGAAGCAGCCAAGAAGTTCCCCAGTATGGAAAGCGCTGCTAAGAGAATGCAGACGGAGACGATCAAGGGCGTGTTTGCGAGTAAGGAATCCCCTGAAAAGGTTTTTAAAGTGATAAGGCTTGGCGACGCTCAGGATAACCTACTCGGGAACCCTCTCTTCAGGACGTGGCTGAACTACGCGAAGGTATTCAACAAGGAGCACCCGAAGCAACAAGAATCCTGGTTCATGGCACTTCATGGTAGTTACCAGTTTGGCGGTATCGAATGGATGGTCAAGAAGGGGATGCAAGATCCAAGCACTGTGAACCTCGCTAAAATGGTAGAGAGGGCGTGGATGAAGGAATGGCTTCAATGGTGGAAGAAGTGTCCTAAGAATGCATTCAGTTCACTGCACCTCAACGAAGCAGGCCAGAAGACTTTTGCCAGT
Source organism: Phytophthora pluvialis (assembly GCA_001314425.1). NCBI lineage: Eukaryota > Oomycota > Peronosporomycetes > Peronosporales > Peronosporaceae > Phytophthora > Phytophthora pluvialis. The sequence continues at coordinate 7,223 of LGTU01000188.1, forward strand.
CCGAAATTCAAACTATGGACCAGGTACCTGAATGATTTCAACCAGCGCTATCCCGGCCAGAAAACGACTATGATCGATGCCACCCGGGCTAACTACAACGACCGGGAGCTCCTAGGGATGTTCAATGCGACGAAGAAGGACCCAAGTACGGAGAAACTGGCCGTAAACTTGGAGAATGCAATGCTCAACAAAGGGCTTGCTAACAAGAAGAGTCCAGCATACCTTACGCATATTTTTGCTGGCGCAGCAGGTATCGATGAAGCTGTACAGCGATACAGCAAGAAGTTCGCTGCCTTGTCGGGAAATACACTGTGACCACGTCTTGCGGGGCGACCTGGGCTTGAATGGTCGAGCGCTGTCCAAGCAACTTCACATTGAATGTCGGACGTGCATTGCTGCTGTCACGCAGTGAAGTCCACAACCCAAGAAAGTCATGCTGATGCTGTCGTTGAGTGAATGCGGTAGTGCAGCGTAACTAGCGGACAACAAGAGATTCGCTTTATATCCATATGTATTGATTCACTAAACCGCTCGCGGGCGGCACTGATATCATTTTGAATGGCACTGTCCGAACTATTGAATCATCAAGCAAAGGCTACATCCGTGTGGAGCTTGCCGTACCACACCCACAAGTGAGAAAGCTAAATACCGCGGTGTTAGTTGTCCGATACTTTACTTCGTACTGCGCATACCTAATTGCCATGAAGTCCTAGCACCGGCCAATCTTACATCAACTTAATATATCTCCCTTGCCCATCGAAGTTGAGTTTTAGGCGATTTCTGCTGCGTCATCCACACACGCTCTGGGGGGGGCGCAAACACGTCAATCACACCCAAGATGATGCGCTTTTGGGGTACAACTTTTCTAACGAGTGTTGCTCCTTCAGTATCAGTAAGATTTTCTCGTGAGGAGATTGCTGAAGGGCTCTGATAATGCGTGATTGGGTTATGGTACAACTGGTTATATGAATAGATAAGGTACAAGGTACTATCACTCTAGGATGATTACAAGTTATTTTTTTATTTTCCGCATCAGACTTTGCCACGAATTGTAATTCCACTACACTAGAACGAGCCAGTGCTTGGTTGGTTCGAACTATTTGACTAATTTTACAAAACAAAATCACTATCCTTCTTGTCCATCTTTCAATTCGCGATTTTGCCACTTGTGTACAGTGATCTAGCTCGCAGTATCATCAATGGCTGTACACTAGTTCGTAAAGGGACAGCTCAAGCCGAACGATTCGTCGCATGGCTGGCAGCAGTTTGAGTGGTGTGGAAAGTGGCTCGGACACTAGCTTAAAAAAAAGAAGTGAGTTTCAACCACTTTTTGTCTGGCCTTGTGTAACAACGAGAACTTTCAGGATGGGCTGCGGAATTCATGAAGATAGTGAACCTGGCGACTCTACTGCACGACGTGGACGGCTGGAAATACCAAGGCAAAAGTGGCAAAAGCTACGAAGTGTGAAGTTTTTACAGTCACAAGCTGTGAAAAAAAGCCGTGGACAACATTGGCTTCAAAGGCGAACTCGAGAACAGCGGCAAGGTAGATTTAGACTCCAAGTTTGCTATTTCATGCCCTGAATTTCACGTTTCTTGTGCAACCACTTTCTGTTGAATTCGGCTGTGTTCAAGATGCCGGCGTGGTATTCCGATATGCAGTGTCCAAGCCAAAGTCGTGTAGTCTAACATGCTGGTGCCGGCATAAGATGCTATTCGGGACAGTTGGAATCGCTCTTCGCTTCACGTATGGGGGGCTACAAGAAGCCACCACTCTACAACCCGGAGATTCCGCCACTGTATTACAGCCCATTGATCCAAGTCAAATAGTTTCGTAATGAAAAAAAAAAACCGAAACTTGGGGGAATGATGAAGACCAATTCTGGCAAAGGGGTTGCTGGCGAGTGTCACGCTTTCAGGAACCGTGTTTTGGATCAGTTCCACGAGGGTGAAAACGAAAATGCTGAATGCGAACCAGCTTTTGATGGGTTTAGGTGTCATGGTTTTCGTGTGGAACATCGGATTTTAATGGCAGTGTTCTGCTGGTCGTTCTGCTCGTAATTAACTCCCAGTTAATGAACCCACACATCGAGTTAGTGCAAACATATATTTGTCGTGGAAATGGAGTGATTCTTGAAAGTGTAGGTGTTTAGTGCATCGCAGCGTCAGACTAAATCCAAACTGTAGTAGCGCTTAGCAGGCGTTGCCTCGTTCAAAGAACCTAAAAATGGAATTTTCCGTGCAACTAATAAAATGAAGTCCCTGAAAAGGCCTCAAATAACGTTAAAAGATTATCAATCGACAGATCATGCTTTTACAAGCATAATGGTGATCTTCTGCAGATGCTGTACGTGTCAGCGACTGTTCGATTCCACAAGATAAATGCTACAATAAACGCTTGACTGTTGTCGAGTATGGTACATTTGATCCGATGTTGATTGTGAGTGAATGATGATCGCTATCCGCTTCAAAGTTGTTAATTACCTATTCAGGACACTAACAAACCCGTTTGCCAAGTATTACTTCCATTGACGCCATATTGATAAAAACGAATTTATCAAGTGCATGAAAAAAATGTTCCTTCAAGGAGGCGACTCCTGTTGATAAAATCAAGTTTGAGATTGATACCTGCGCTTATCTTGAACAATAGTTTGCCGCTTGCACGGTGAGCCGGCGTCAAGTGGTCTCTCCGATAATAAATTGTGATCGCGAAAATAATGATACAGTGGATATGGAGCTCTGTCTGTGTTCCAGAAATCATCATCTTTCAATCCCGAACAAGACGCAAGGATCACTGCGTATGAAATATATTATCAAAACACAAGAATGACCACCTAAGCACGCGTAATTCCTTGGGTTGGTACTGAGTTCGCATTTGCATTCAAGTTTCAACTGCTTCCAATCTATGCGTAAAGTAATCTCCTGCTAGCATTCTTATTGTGTATTGCGGTGTACATGGTAAAAAAGGTTTCCTGCTTCGAGAACAAGCCCCCTTCAGCACACAAACTCCTCACAAGAGCGCCCTTTCCCAGCGTTGGTCTTCATCATACCCCAAAGTTCAGAAGTTTATGTTTCATTACGAACCACTGTTAGGCTTGAATCAATTGGCAAGGAGAAATTGTAATGACGTACTATGACGTACTTCTTTGTAATGAAGTACTACCTCATAAAAGAGATTGATGACACTGTTTAATGGGTTGCTGACGAGCGTTATAACAACACCCCCCACTGCGCCGTCGCGATCAAGAAACTTCAGAATACGGGCAATACCCCCGACGGCTTGTTCACACACCTGCTGCCCTTGCAAGAAAAACTCGTCCCCGGTAGCACGAAATTCGACGTGTCTGAGTTCACGACGTGGAAAGTGTACGCAAAGTACTTCGAGACGAGTTTCAAGTGGAAGAGCAAGATCCCGCTAGTGGATGATTTCATTCGCGTTGGCCACGAGGAAACTGCTGCAGTGAGAGCTGCAGCCGAACGTATCGAAAAGAATGGTCGGGCTTTGTGAGAAGACAATGTGGTCCTGTAGAAAATTGTTATCATTTACGGATGCTGAGGACCTATCGATACAGTGCCAGACGAAAGTGCCCGCTTCCTGATGTTTGTTTGTGCCTGCTTACCGACTTCATGCAGAGTAGCCAAGTTAACAACCAGCCACCAATACTTTCGCCTACCAAAGCGTGCCCACTTTGTTTTCATTTGTGCTTGTTCTTCACGCGTCATGTGTGCTATTGAAGACTCTCAACAATTTTATTATTTACCTCCAGCGTCTCTCTTTTCGACAAACAGCATCGGAAGATGTGTACCTCTGTAGACGTTCTAGATAGTAGACGAGTGAGTAGAGGGTGCAGATGGACATGCGCTTTCAACATCCTGTCGGTCACCGCCGATATTTTCCAAGAACATCTCGATCGAAGGCGTACAACGGCGTGTCCAGGGAGCAGATCGCCAAGACGCTGCCGCAGTTCGTGGCATACGTGGACGAGCGGGACAAGCACTTCACGACGTTGACTATGATAGAGGCGCTCCAGTTCGCCCGTGAGTTCTGTGGCGGTGAACTGCTGTCCAAGGGGTCTCTGTAGGAGAACCAGGACGCTCTGGAGGTCTCACAGGTCATGTTCCAGCACTACCCGGAGGTTATCATTGACGACCGCGGCTTCTTGATAAACTGGCGATGGTAAGGTCCGGTTTTTCTTGCTGTCTGAGTCTTCATCCTGATCGTCGCGGGCTTCCTCGTGGCTCTGGACTGGTTGATCTGGTTGCACTGGCTCAGTCCCGTGAGCTGGAGTCTCGGCACTTCAGTACCGTTTCTTGATGTGTGCGTCTATGGAGGAGTCGACTACTGCACTCGGAAGCTGCTTTCCCATTCGTGAAGTTTTTGACCGTTCCGTTCATTTTTGGGCCAGGACTCCTCGATCTCGGACGTGTTCGAGTCAAACGCAGCGCCGCTTCATTCGCCGATCTTCACTCAGTCTTGACCTTGAGACGTCGCAAAGAGCTTGGACACAATGCCGTCGGAGGCCAAAGAGCGCAAGGATTCCGATGCCAGCGGCGACGCCAAGCGCGGTCGAGCGGCTTTCGATGTGGAGGAAGACGAGACCGAGCTCGCGGATGACGCCAAGAAGCCGCCGGTGCGTGCCAGCATCGGGTGGGGCAACGAGACGACTCTGGCCAGTGACGACAAGGACGCTGGCGGCACTCCGGACCCCGACGCGAGTCCTGCTGCTGCCGGGTCGTCCACGGGCGAGGCGAAACGCGGAAGCCGACGCCGCAAAGGCTCGGAGGCTGCAGCGTCAGGTGGCGAGCGACGCAACCAGAAGAACCGCTACTTCGAGGAGGACGAGGAGACCACCGGTAGTGATGACGCGGACGTTGCGGTGTCTGTACAAGTGGCGTGCGTCTCACAGCCCTGGATCACTGTTGTTGAGCAGATATCATGGAGATCCCGGACCTGGAAGAGGAAGAACGCGAGCCGGACATCACGACAATGGGTGAGTAGCAGCAGCACACAAACTCCCGGTACTCCACTTGCCGACTCAAAATGCTGTTTACACGTGTTGTACTAGTCGCTGAGGCTCCTCGCAACACGACGCGAGCTGTGCAGAGCTTGAAGCAGCTCGACAAAGACATCAAGTTCGCTCTCCCAAGCGCGCAGGTAACGAGCGGGCGTCTTAACTTTCACCACACACCAAAGTCTAACTCGAACTTGTCTTTCCGCTGCAGACCCACGGCGTGGACCTGCACCTGTTGACCAGCGCTCTCTGTCCCGAACGAGCTGTACGTACGTCGCACCTTGCTGGCAAAACTCCCTCGCTACCTGCAGCCTCCCACTTGAATGAACAATGCTGTCAGGTCTCGGAAGAAGACGAGCCCTGGGATTTCGACACGCTGCTCAACGACATCGCGCAGGAGATCCAGAAGGACGTGGACGAGAAGGAGGAATTCGTGCGTCTCGGCTCCCAGGAGTCTCTCCAGGGGCTCGCCCCCTAGCTCACGAGTGTAGACAGACAGACACCTTGTTGCATTGTCAAGTAGCTGGTACCTCCCTACTCTCTCTCTCTCTCTCTGTTTCTACTTGTGCACCTCGAACTTCCACTCGACGCCGTAGACGCCCACCGACTGCTCGCCTTCCTCGTCGTACTCGGCCCAGTCGTCGCTCAGGTCCACGTCGCTGAAGGCCGCGTGCCGCCCAGCGGACACGACGCGGTAGCCGCTCTCCGGGTGCCACGCGCAGGGCTCCAGGCCGCGGCACTCGAAGCCCACGAGCGGCACGAACGCGCCCGAGTCCTCGCCTGTCACCGCGCGCGTGAGCTTCTTCACGTCGCGCACGACCGTCAGCGTCGCCGCCTTGTTCGCGCCCGGCCACTTGAGCGTGAAGTGCGCCGCGCCCCGGCCGCCGGCCACGTCCACGACCGCCTCGTCCGACACGAACACGGCCTCGCGCTTCTCATCGCCGCGCGGCTCCGTCACGTCCAGGCACCAGCGGTGCAGCGGCGGCGCCGCCAGCGTCTCCACGTTCTCCAGCTCCGCCTTGACGTACAGCACAAACAGCACCATGGTCAGTCAATGTGTGGCCGCAGATGTACTCTGGCGAGTGATAGACGCCCCGTTCGACCTCTATTAACTCGAACTATCATTATTGGGGAGCTGTTCAGTATTGTGTATTATAGTTCAGTAGCCGATATTATCCTATGTAATGTCATGATTTCTTCTTTGCCGCTGATATCGTAACATAGAGGTTCCTCTGTATACTGCACCGCACTTTCCGGAAACAGAAAATGGCGTCCACGGGCGGCACCACGGCGGGCGACGGCTCCCCGCGCGCGCAGCAGCAGAGCGGCGACTTCTCGCGGGCCCAGGGCGGCGGCATCGGCATCGACGAGCGCGTCCGCTCGGCCAGCGCCGCCGCCGCCACCGACGACGACGCGGACGACGACGCGTCCATGTCCAACGACGAGTCCATGAGCTCGTCGTCCTCGTGCCACCTGGAGGTCGAGCGCCGCCTGGAGCAGGAGGAGGCGGGCGGCGGCGGGCGCAGCAACTCGTTCGACGACTTCGCGCGCCAGTTGCCGTACCAGGAGCCCTCGAGCAGCAGCAGTAACAGGAATGGCGCCGTCCCGCCAGTCCGTCCGACGACGAGCTTCTCGTTCGACGTGGCGGACGCGTCTCCAAGTGGACACCCAGTGTCCGCCGCCTCGCACAGCATGTGGCTGCTCACGCAGTTCGCGCCTGCAATGGCCAAAAGCTCGAGGAGCGCGGACCCAGGCGCCGACATGGAGGAGGACGACGAGCCGTTCGACGAGGAGACGGAGAGGACGCGCGCTCAGGAGGACAGCGACGCAGCCGGCAGCAGGTCCGGCAATCGACGCGTGGCCTGGGCGTCGCCTTCCGCTCACGTGGAGCTGCCCGAAGGCGTGCGGCTCACGTCGGCCAGGAACGAGGTGACGGGCGCGCAGCTGAGACTCAAGTCCAACGTGCCGTTCCTGCTCACGACGGACGCGAGCAATTGGATGCTGCCGCTGGGCCACGGACCCAGAGCGAGGGTCGCCGTGGACACGCGGTTCGTGCCCCCGCACAGGCTCCAGGTCGAAGCTTTCGTGGTGGGGAGCGTGGAGGATGAGAACGCGGAGCTCGTCATGGAGACGCTGGAACGCACGGGAGTGAGCGCCAAGGCGGCCAGGGAGCACGCAGTGTACTTGCGGGTTCGCGTCGGAGAGAACTTGGACCCGGGCGTGTACGAGCTGCCCCTGCGCGTGTTTACGCTGGACGCCGGGTTCCGAGACGAACAGCTCACCTGGTCCAGCAGCTTTGCGGTGCGTGTGGTGGACGTTCGCCTCCCGACGCCGAGGAATTGGCGTTTTCGACTGGATCTGTGGCAGCATTGGACCGCAGTGGCGCGCGCACATCGCGTGGCGTTGTGGAGCAACCGGCATTTCGATCTGATTGATCGGTACATGGCGCCGCTGTCGGAAATGGGGCAGAAATGCTTGTCGGTTGTAGCGACTGAGATGCCGTGGGCGGGTCAGCAGTGCTACATGGAGGAGCAGAATGCGTCCGCGCTGTTTGAGCACGCCATTTTGGAAGCGTATGAGGATCCAGCCCATGGCGTTCCACTGACAATAGACTTCACACACTTTGACCGGCTGCTGGGGCTGGGCACTCGCCATCATCTGGACCATGAGATCGAGGTGTTCGGCCTTCTGTCAGTGTGGCGCGACCCGGTCGCGGGCTTTAATGCTCCGGCTGAGCTCACTGCGCACCACCTTCGGCCGCCTCCGACCGCGTCTGCTCCTGATCCAGCCCCTGCTTCAGAGATGCGTCGCCGAACTTCTTCGTCGGGCTCAGGACTTGCTTCCCCGACTGCTGGATCCTCGTCGGGGGTGCAGAATGCCGGTCCAAATGGCAACGGTCTCGGACTTGGTCAGGATCAGACAAGCGGGTCTTCATCGCCGCCGTCTTCTCCTTCCAGAGCTTCTCAGACTCCTGCATTTGTGATTGACGGCTGGCGTATCCGGTGTCAGGATCGTACGACCCAGCGTGTGCGCTACCTGAGACGAGTTTCCGAGGTGGAATCATTCATTGAGCAGTTCTACGCGCACTGTGTGGCGTTGGAAATTGCCGATCGTGTGCGGATATGCGCTGATGAACCGCGGGACGTGGCCGTCTTTCACGAGCAACTGCGCTTCATGCAGCGTCTAGCGCCCAATTTCCGCATCAAGCTGGCGGTGAACCACTCCGAGTTCTTTTCTCCAGCGTACGCGCCGCCTCAAGTGGCGGACTACGTGCCACTCCTGCCGCTGGCATGTGCTGACTTGGAGGTGACCCGTCGGCTGGCCAACGATGCTCGTGCCCGTGGAGGTCACGTCTGCTGGTACGTTTGCTGCGGCCCAGCGTTCCCGAACCAGTTCGTGTCGTCGCCACTGGTTGAAGGTGAGCTCGTTGGATACCTCACATTCTTCTTCGAGCTTGATGGTTTCCTACGTTGGAACTACTGCCTCTGGCCGGGCCGACCGTGGGACGATCTTCGGTGGCGCGCTCCGATGTGGAAGGTGGGCGACATGTACTTCGTGCTGCCAGGGCATGACGGATGGCCTGTGGAGACGCTCCGGCTCGAGTCTTTGCGCTTCGCGGGCCAAGCTTTCGAGTTGCTATCTCTCGCGCAGGAAATGTTGGCTCCGGCGCAGATGCAGCAGCTACAGCGCACGGTGGCGGAGCAGATTTTGCGGTCCAGCGACTTGGAAGAGTTTGGCCGGTATGGTGGCCGTGCTCGCGAGGACCTGTACTCGCTCGACCCACTCGACTACCAGCGAGCCAAGACCATTATCCTCGACACACTGGCAGCGGCAGCAGTCAAAGGCGGAGCAGCTTAGGAAAGCCGATTTTTGACATCAAGCAAGTTGGCACAAGAAGAAGACGTGACACGATATGAATTGAAGTGCCAAGAAAAAAGTAGAGAATGACACTTGTAGATTGAACTTCATCGAGTTGCTTGAGTTGGAATGTTGTGCTCCTGACATTCCTACGCTAAGCTACGAGTTTCGGAGGCTCATATGGTGATGCATGTAAAAGTTTCCACACGTGGTTTCAGAACAGGTCTGAGAATACTATAATCATCGCCTCGAGATGCACGCCAAAAAATGAAAATGTAGTGGAGCTGGTTGAGATGGGATGACTCATATGGTGATGCATGTTAGAGTATCCACATGTGAAGTTCAGAACAGGTCTGTGTTGGATATTTTAATCATCGTCATCCCAGTCGAAACATGAAGTGCTGAGAGAGAAGTCGGAGTATGGATGCTCATCATATATGCCGATGTAGACGGCTTTTCATGAAGGGGAATCCTAAAACAAGTTTATCGTCACTCTTTCTCCGCAGCACTCCCGACATACAAGACATACAAATATACAGAATATACAGCTTGAACGTGTCGCCTCAGAAACACAGGTGTAAGAAGTCCACACGTTTGTCCGAAGACCAAAAGGGTTAGTTTAGGTGGTAATGATAAGTAGTTATCCTCCTCGGCGACACACCCGTTCAAGACTCCCCAATATACAATACACACATGTCCATGGTTGTTTCATCCAAATTCTTTAGGTGTTCGGTTTATCGACACAAAGAACCGCTTCGAGCAAGCTCAGGGCGACTCCTTTCAGAGTGGTGCATGAAGTTTTTAATCATCAACAACCGACGCATAACGGGGCCCATATACATCAAAAGGATATAAGCAGCTATGTTGACTCCGCCGCACGAGGAGCTTCGAGACGCCCGCATCCCCCATCGTCACCACCCGAGGGCAGATCAGACAGAAGACGCGAGTGCAAGAAGCACACACAGCAGCGGAATCCGTAGTAAGCTCGCTGTCACTCTCGCTTCTGTGGTAAAGTACCGGGTCCAATTACAAATGCTCGCCCACCAGGCAGTGACAGCTCCAGCGCACACAGCGACACCCCCCCCCTCGAACTTTTCAGCGCAAGTCGGAGGATTGCCACGCGCACCTTGATCGTCGACCCAGCAGGCCGCAGAATATTGCCGGCGTGGAGTATGAAGAAGCAATACAAGACACACAAGATATGCAGGCGACACATATGCGACTGGGTCGAGAGGTCAGAACTTTGAGCTATTTCATTGCCATGAGGCAGATCATGAACACGGACCAAAGTATGTGGTCTTCACCCCTCTCGATATACAGTCATATAGTCATACAGATGAGTTGGAGAGCTCATTTTATGGGTGATAGTGATATATTCGACTCTTCACGGCTAGTTGGTACAAGCCAAATCAGACACTATTTTTCATCATCGCACTCCGATTGGGACACACATATATACATACGCAGTTATACAGATATACAGGATGTACAGATACGTACGCACTGGGTTGGCTGGACTCGGTGGTTGCATATAGTGATTCCGGATGCAGCTGTCTTCCGCACGGTTTATGGTTCTCAGAAGAGGGAGCTTGGGTTCTTCATCGTCCGGCACGATCAATTTACAAAACACTGGGGGGGCACACCGTCGACAATTGCAGAATGATCGAAGTAAAGGTTGCCCACGAGGCTCCTCAGCACGCTCCAGTCGTTTGGGTGGCAACAGATCAGTACGTAATTACGCGGTCGGAGCGAAGTGATTGGGTGAGAGTTTTTACCTTTTACATTAATTTGGTGTGGTGTACACATTCATGGATGTCATGGATGTAAAGATGGGTACATGTACTAAAGAACAGTGTGTTTGCATATCCATCATGTGGTAGATGGCAACGTGACGGTGTCCGGGTGCTTGGTTGCGAACGTAATCGCTGAGAGTTGCTGAAAGAAGTGAGAAGGAATGGTTCACCTGCAACTTTTTTTTATCTAACGGATAACTGCGCGTTGAAGTCGCCGTGCCATCGGTGCTGAGCCTGTTCTTCTGTACCGCGGCATGACTTCGTTTTCTTGCGCTGCCGACCCGACCGGCATTCACCCAGCGTTGTTGACTTCTTTGTCGCCGGCTGGACTAATATGGCTACACGGCTTGAGCTGAGCTCTACAGCTCAAGCGGGGCAACTGCACTCAATCATTCTCGGCTTCAACTGGACGACGCGGCTGCTGTCGACGAGTGCATGTGCGCCTGGATCCGCAGCATCACCACGTCCAGATCCTCCGGCGATCCGAAACGCATGAGATACGTCATCGGAATGAACTTCTTCTCCGCTTCCGGGTCCTCATTTGCCTCCAACACGGTCAGCAGCATCGTCTTCTCTGTCTTCTTCTCGCAAACCAGACAGGAGCCCAAGCTGGCGTTCATCAGCAGCTTGGTACCGGGTCCATTCGGGTACGACTCACGTCGCATCACGACACGCGCAGTCGATTTGTCACCCTCATCCTTTGCGTCGTTTGCGTTCAGGACCCGCAATGGGCCGATGCCGACTTCTGCGTAGTCCTTCTCCACCAACTTGAACAGCTTAGCACGTTTCTGCAGGAGGAGATCAGTACAACAACAACACCAACAACAAATGGTAAGCGTTGCCTCCTCAACAAGCAACAGCTCTAACACAGGAACCAAAATATCGTACCTCGACCAAGATCTGTTCGCCTTCTTCTCCGTTTGCCAGCTGCGCATACCATCATCGAGACAACATGAGAACTACAGTAGCACCACTACAACTGGCAACAGTATTTCGACGCAAGCTGACCTCGGCTTCTGTCAACGCCGGCACAACGGGCTCCGCCTTCTTTGCCACTTCCGCATCGGAGAAGTCCGTCGCCGAAGATGCCGATGCCTTCGCACCAAATCCATCCGTCGTCGGCTGTGCTGCTGCAAACGACGCGAACGTCACGGGGGACTTGCTCTGAAACGACGCGAATCCGCTCGAGCTGCTGGTCGTCGCATCGGACGATGGTGTCGAATCTCCGAATCCGCCCGTCGCCTTGGTCGCGAAGCCTCCCGAGCCCGAGTCAGTAGCCTTGGTACCGAATCCGTTCGCCGTGGAAGGCGCCGTGAAGGCAGCAAAGGCGTTCTTGCCGCTGAAGGCGCTGAAGCCTCCGAAGGCGCTGCCCGTTGTGTTGGGCTTGGCCACCTTCTCATCCTGCTCTTCTTTGGTGGCAGTGCCAGCGTCCTGTTGCTCCTGCTCCTGCTTCACGGGCGACGTCGACGTCGACGTCGACGAATTCTTCTCGTCTGCTTCTGCTGCCTCCTAACGAGTTTTAACACACAGCCCGTTAGCGAGTGGGCTTCCGGTCTCAAGCTCCTAGCAGCTACTAGCACGGACTTCATGCCCGCCGATCTCCGGCTGCGGGACGGCGTTCTCGTCGATCTTGACCTTCTTGACGTCCTCCGTCACCTTGGCGTCCACATCGAGCCGCACCTTCTTGACAATCTGTCGACGTACGCAGACGACAGTTCACAGGGGTAAATACACTGCAAACCTCGGGTTACTGTACGCACAAGGCGGCTGCAGACCGGCTGGTGCTCGTCGTCCACCGTCTCCGGCTTCTCGTGCTCGCCCTTGGTGGCCATGGTGGGGGCGGTATGTACTTCTGTACTTCCGAGTCGGGCGGAGCCTTCGGGTCTATTGAGTGAGGAGGGCCTGAGTTTTGACTGGTCGTTTCAGAAACGATTGCGATTGGTTGATACTCCGCGACCTGTCAGCGAATCGTGGGCGATTGCCGGTTCTTAGGATTCTAGCCAGAGCCGCAACATGCATTTGAACTTTGCGGCGGGATGGGGATCCAGGCGGGCGACAAGGTGCTCGTGTACTACGACCTGCTCATCTTCGACGCCGAGGTGCTCGAGGTCGAGGCTGCGGGCAGCGACGCCTCCCGGTTCTTCGTGCACTTCACGGGCTGGTCCGACAGCTGGGACGAGTGGATCGCCCAGGAGAACGTGCTGGAGGACTCGCCGGCCAACCGCGAGCGCCAGAAGAAGGCCAAGGAGGAGCTGCTGGTGCACAACGCGGCGGGCGACGGGATGCACCCGCCGTGTCCAGCGCAGCAGGACGCAGCGGCCAGCACGAGACCCAGCACGCTGCCCGGGTCGGAGCGGCTCGTGGCCATGATCGGCTGGATGAAAACCCTGGACGACTCGCTCACACGGCTTGACAGGCAGGTCAAGGGTTTAGTCAGGGAGCAGATTAGTCAGGAGGTCGGCGCCGTGCAGCTCAAGAAGCGGAGGGCCGAGGCGGAGGTGCAGAAGGCCGAGCTGGAGGTGGAGGTGGCCAGGGACCTCAAGCGAGTCAAGGTCGCCGAGGAGACCGCCATGGCACGCAAGAGACTCCAAGACGCAGGCGTCTCGCCGGAAGAGATCGACGCCATTCTACCGGCCGCTGCTAAATAGGATCCAAGGCCGTGCGGAGGTGTATTCGCACGCTGCAGCCCACCGTGGAGTGATAGAGGGCAGGTAGGCGGCGTCTGCAACTTTGTGGCGGCCAGAACGTCGCGACAGTCGCCAGCTTCTTGCCAACCTTGTAATAGTGAACTAATAAACAGAAGACCGAGTTGTCTACGGCAAGACGGAGCCAGCATCCAAAGTCCCGCGGCCACGGAGCAACATTCTGCTGTTTGGTGGTCACGTTGACCGGATGTGGACACATGGATAAGCTGCTGCTTTCCTCAACGATTGTGATTGGCTGACGACGATCTACATAATTATAGATTCTTGTCTTCCTGTAGGGAGCTCCGGGGTGACGTCGATCCAAAGGAGGCAACGCTGCAAATCCGGGTCAAGTCTCCGTGCAGTACCCGGTGGGGTCTGACCGCCTGAACGAGTGGATGGTGTGCGACCGAATGCTGGAAGACACGCCGGCCAACCGAGAGCTGCAGGAGAAGGTCGCGGCAATGAACCAGAGCGAGAGTGCGCGCCCTTCTGCGTCCTTTGAGACGTTTTGCGGGCCCAAGCGACTCGATGCAATGGCAGCCTGGATGAACTCGGTGGACGATGCGCTTGCCCGGCTCCACAAAGACGTGAGAGACCTCACTGAGCACCAGGCGAGCCAAGCAGCTCAGCTGATGGAGCTCGAGCGAAGAAAGAAGGAGGCGCTGGGGGAGAAGGCAAAGCTGGAAGCTTTTGTGCTGAAAGACCTCAAGAGGGTCCGAGTGGCTGAGGAGACGGCGATGGCGCGACAACGACTGCAAAACGCTGGAGTTTCCCAGGATGAGATCGACGCAATCCTCCCTGTAATACCCCACGCGGGTTAGCACTAGGAGGGGGGGGGGGGGTAGTGGGGGCTAATGCCCAAATTTACAATTGGATGTTTGCTCGTTTGTGCCAATTGTTGGGGCGTCTTCGGCAGGTGAAGATGGCTTATGGAATACTTTACCATCTTTCCGATCAACAAACTCTCACAGCCACTCGGCAAGAATACCAACCCGTGTTGTTCATGACCCAACGCATAGCAAGAAAATTCACTGCAAGGTAAATGGAGGTTCTTTTACAATTAGTTCTTGGACGTCCTCCACTTCAAAAGTTTTCAATTCATAGGTACAGACCAACGCGTTGCTGTCAGTGTATCCCCGAGGTATACACCGTAGCAATGCGCTGCTAGCTGTGTGCAGTTGCAGGCTTCCTCTTCTTTCAAGGAAGAAAAACATATCTTGTCACTTCGTGACGTTTCTTACGCTCCCGTCGGCGATGGAGAGCGCCATGGCAGGTCCCGCGAACGCGAGCTTGCGGATGAGTGCGACGTGCAAAAGCTGTCGAGGAGGGATATTGACTCCTTTGGTGTGCTCTGGCCGTCGAGAAGAGGCCCCGGGACCCATGTGCTGAGATCGTCAATGGTGAGCTGCAGTCTCTGCTTCCGTTGGGCAGCGAGCTCTTGCTTCTTGAGCTCTTGTTTCTTGTCCTTCCCGTGCAATAGGTCCGACATGAAGCCAGCAAGTGCTCCAGGTTGGTTTGGGTAAACGACTTCAACATCTTCGATGTCCTTCGAGGCGAGGTCATCCATAATTATAGGGTCGAAATCGTCCTCCACATCAATCTCAGTTGGTTGTTGCGATCGCGCTGACGTCCAACTGTTGCCACTGACATTGGACGAAATCTTGGGCGGGAAGGCACACATGCTGAACACGCAGTAGCTCACACGACGTACACACGACACGCACACGCGGTGCTTCTCTAAGTGCCCTACTGTCTTCTCGACATCCTGCACATCCGAGCACTTCCGGCAAGTGTAGTGACCACAGAGTCTGCAGAAATGCTTCTTGCGCAGCATGCTGAACGGGGTATAACACGTAGCGCAGTACGACGCCATGGTGGCCTCGTCGTCGGACGTCGGTAACCGAGATAGTGGGTAGTAGCCCAAGCGACGGCGCAGCACAACGGTCTCGAGCAGGCACACCTTATTCACCATGGCACGCAAAAGCTGGACGGCAGACCGAGGCATTTTCGTCTGCCCGTGCTGACCGGTGGAGCGATGGCGGTGCGTCGCGTAGAAGAAGAAGCGCGTGAACTTCTCCTCCGAATCTTCCTGGATGACATATCCAGCAAGAATTCCTTTCAGCTCCTGGTGTAAATCGACTCCATGCTGGTCATGCTGTTGATAGTAGTTTTCCTGACTGCTTGAGACAGCCGTTGGTGACGACATCGTCACGGAACTGAACTCGAGCTCTTCGTCGTGCATATCCATCGTCTGCATCACTCGTGTGACCGATTTAGTCTCGATCTTCTCCTCCAGATAATCCAAGAATGTCATGTTGCGCTGCTTCCACACCAGGCGGTGCTTTTGCATCAGGGACACAGCATTCAGCTTCAGCTTAGCGGACCGCAACGGCGGAATCAATGCACTAGCGGATCCTTCACCAGCTCGCCAGGTTGCAGGCTCCGATACTCGTCGCGCTTCTACTCGCGAGCGCAAGGCGGAGCTGGCACCCCCAACGTAGGAAGCGCAGTCCACAGTGCGAGCATTGACGCCGTAGACATACTGATCTCCAAAAACCGCCTCCATACTGCGGTGGAACTCAGCCTCATTATCCGTGGAGAACACACTCATGATCTCTCGCAGACTGCACGGCAAGTTCATCTTGGCCACGACGCTGTACTGGTCTTTTGCCTTGCTGACCGACTCGAACATCTGACAGTCGGGCTTTGATCGCGTCATGCGCTTCCACCGCCCCACCATCACCTGGCTCTTCGACACTGCCTCGAGTTGCTTCTTTGCCCGTCGTGCAACGGCAACCAACGCCTCGTCCGTCAGTACAGCCGAGGTCGAGAACGTCTGCGACGACATCAAGCCCTGCTCGAGCGCCACGGCTGCACCCGCCGCAGCTTCACTCGGTGCCTGGGACGACACCGACGACAAGGACGCAAAGCTCTTGTTGTGCTCCGGAGCAGCACCAAAGTATTTGCGAACCAGCTTCTCCCTCGTAAGGTACGTGCCTCCGGTGGACACTGCAGAGCTCGTCCCCTGTCCTTGAACGTGCACCGAAGCTTGCGTCACGGGTCTAGTAGGCTGGAAGAGCTGCTGCTGAGGCAACTGCCTCCTCTTGCTCGGCAGCGCATTGGCTCGGCCCTCCGACTTGCTCATCACGAGCTTCGGCGGGAGCGTCGCCGATCTCAGCGACGAGGAAGAGGAGGGCGGAGCTGCTGCTGCTGCTGCTGCCACTGAGATCTCTTCGTCCTCGCTGTCGGGCTCGAACCTCTGTCTGGCGGTGCGGACCTGCTCCTCCTCCTGCCGCTGGTGCAGCTTCTGGATCTTGTGCATTGCGTCGAGACGCTGCAGCTCGGCGGGCGACGGCGCCATGTGCTCGTCCTCGGGGCGTCTGCTGTCGCTCATTTTGTTGCTGCTGCGAGGGACTCGGCGCTTCTTCGGGGCGCGAGTGGGAGTGAGCGCCACGCGAACACTCGGGACATGGCTGGTCAGCGCGCGCGCTGGCTCCATCAGCGCCGCCGGTTTCCTGGGCGGCGACGCTTCCGCCATGCAGGACGTTCTCGAGTGAGCAAAGTGACGGGGGAGAAAGTCTCACAAGGAGATACCTTGTTGTACCCATTGTCGTAAATACTTTCCAGCTTCAACTTTCTTACCTAGGTTTCAGTATTGAAGTAGTTGGGTGGCACACATCGGGAGAGCATAAAGGAGCCGCATCGAGGCTAGAATGCCAATTACGGAAGAGATACCAGGCAGAAAGTGCGTGGCGCTCGTATCGCAGGGATGGTAGACAGCGAAACGGTCGAATGATGATGGAGTTCAGTTCGCTTGTTGGGCTCAGCTACGGGTCGAGCTCATGGAGCATGGAGCTCCTCAGCTCCTGCTTTGCCGTGGTAATTTCTCAGGCAATGGAGATCGAGGGGACTGACACGTTAATGCCAGTCGTCTTGTCTGCATAGGGCTGAGCTTGTCGCAGCCTGCTTGGAATCAGGGGACAGCGAGGGACAGGCGGCAAGTTGAAGTGGGTCGGCCCAGAGGCTGTCACCAACTGCCAGGTCAAGCCGCGGAGACCCCAGTTTGCGATGGAGACGCGGTCGTGGTCGTGAGGAATGCGGTAAGATTGCTGGTGAGAGAGGATCAAGCTGTCTGCTGGTCTGTTTGCTTTCGTTCGTGTTTTTGCCAGCTGAAGTAGTCAGCGTTACGTTTGCCTGGATCGGATACCATACCTGCTCTTTATTTCAAAGAGCAGGTTTCAGTGGCCTCCGCCGTTGTGCGTCATCTCCGCACTGCGCTGGATAAGCTCTGGCCGCGACTAGCTCGAGGCGCGCCACGCATGCCAAAAAGACGCCAATGTCGCTTGCAGTCTGGCCCCACGCCTCGAAATAGGGGCATAGGAAGCCAAGCGACAGCGCATCGCTAGAAGGTTCGTAGGGCTTATCTTGACGAGCATCATCCCCAGACGCCGAGACCCGCACCAAGACGAAATGAAGCAGCTGGACGTTGGCAACGAGTGCGAACATCGAGCGGCCCCTACGTCTCGCTCGAGTAGAGTGAGACTCGTGCCACACCGAAGTCTAAGATGGCGTGGTTCGACTTGCTTGTTTGGGCTCCGAGGTTCTAGCTGAAAAGTTGAGTGACACACGAATCTTGGCTTGCATTCTCCAGTCTCACGCCTCGAACCAAGACCAACATACTGCATGGAGCCAAGACAGCCCAAAGCAACGCTAGACGCTCCAAGGAAGTATTTCACTCTACTTTTCCACGGCGATGGACCTGCGTAGCGTTGCAAATCTGGCGTGCAATTGGACAAAACTAATCCGTGCAGCATGAGCCAGTGGCAACGCACGCTCAAGGAGTCGCTGCGCTTCGCGGGCGTGGGGCTCCACTCCGGCGAGAAGGTAGCGATCCGCGTGCTGCCAGCGCCTGCCCACTCGGGCATCGTCTTCCGCACTGGCGCTCAAAGCGCCCCAATCCCCGCTGTCATCGCACACGTGGATGCCCGCCAGAGCCAACTGTGCACGCAGCTCAGCGTCCATGGCACGAGTGTGTCCACTGTCGAGCACCTGATGGCCGCGCTGGTGGCGTCTCGAGTTGCCAACGCCTTCGTTGACTTTGAAGGGGGCAGCCAACACTTGAGCGTCGAGCTGCCGGTGCTGGACGGCAGCAGTGTGGAGTTCGTGGAGGGGATCCGCCGCGTGGGTGTCGAGGAACAGCAGGGCGCGGTGCGCACCTACCTGCGCATCAAGCGGCCGGTGCAGATCTCCAAGCAGGACAAGGCGGCGTGGCTGCTCCCTATGCCGGAGGACCTCAGCAGCTCCCCGTCGTCCTTGCAAGCTCCGACGCTGCAGATGTCGGTGCAGGTGAACTTCGCGCACAAGCAGCTGGGCACGACGTTCCGTCGGTTTGCATTGGGCTCCGATCCAGACTCCACACTAGACGCGTTCCAGCGGGAGATCGCATCGGCCAGGACCTTCACGTTCGAAGACGAAATCGAGTGGATGCAGGCGAATGGCTTGGCACGCGGCGGATCGCTCGGCAACGCCGTCGTGTTCTCCACTTCCGACCCACCCGGCGTCCTGAACGAGGACGGACTGCGCTTCCCCGACGAGTGGACGCGACACAAGATGCTGGACTGCATCGGCGACATCGGCCTCGCAGGTCTGCCCCTGCACGGCTACTTCTTCGCGACGAGTCCGGGCCACGCGCTGACCCACGCGCTGCTTCGAGAGCTGTTCAAGGACCCCGGCAACTACGAGGAAGTGTCCTAAAAGATCAACAGGAGAGTGCCAACTCAACGACGTTTGCTATTACTTAATGTTGCTATTGCAACTGTTGGTGGCTTCGGACAGTTGACGGGTCTGGGGAGGAAGCAGCCGTCGCCCGTCTCCTACTTGTCGTGGTACGAGTTGACGGCGTTCGAGCGCAGACCCGAGATGAACTTGCGGTGCGAGCGCCACTCGGAGCGGTCCTTGAGCGCCATCTCCGGGTGCTTGCGGACCTCGCGGTCCCACTTGACGTCGGGGCTCGCCGTCAGGTGGCGCACGCCCGTCGACAGGCACAAGGCGGCGGCCACGCCTATAGCGGCGAGCAACGGGTACGTCTGCGGCATGAGGAAGGATAGTATCAAGGTGGTTAGCTCCATGTTGAAGTGGGGGAGGGGGGGGCGACGACGTACGGAGGGATCGCCGAGCCACACGGAGCCTTTCTTCGCAGCAATTCGGGCGACCATCGTGAGAACTTGGGGGCGTCTTGGGGCTTTGTATTTTGGGGGCTTGATCGCTCGAGGGAAGATTGGATAATGAACCGCCACGGGAAGTAGAGGAGGAGACTTCCACGCTTTCGCCAACTTCAACATGGGTTAGTATGGGAGTTTGTATGCTGAAAATGGTGTGCGGGTTGTGTGCAACGGACCCCCGGAAACATCAATCCACGCACGCCCATTCAGCGATGATACTGCGAAACCTGTCGGACTGCAATATCGTGCAACGAGACAAGGAGGCCGGTAGTTCTTAAGAATATCGTGGAGGAAAGAGCAGTCTCGCCCCCACTGCAAGTAGAATTGAGTTTGAGCAACGAACTCTACTACATGTACCAGTGCTATAGAGTGGACGGACATCGTTAGTTAAAGTAACTCAACGCGAATGCGAAGAGTGCATTTGTTGACAAAAGGTGTCACGGTAGACTGAAAAAGGTGAACGGCTCTCTTTCACAAGATATTTCGTTCTCGTGAGTCCAGAGTCTTGACGCACAGTGCCGCCATAGTTGTAACCAAATCAAAGTTGCATACAGGTAATAGGAAGCGTAAAGCAACTGAAAGTTAGAAAGAGAACCAACTAATGATAAAAGCGATTTCACTGTCGAACGGGAACTACCGACCACTTCGAGGTACATGTAGTTCACTACCGACTCGACGAATTTCGAGAATGAAAAGAACTTTTCAAGTGTATGGGTTGTGGCACAGAGCAATACTTTTCGTCAATTTTGTCGAGCTTCGGTGCCTATGACTAAGATAGCAAGGGTAACCTACTACTGTACATGTACGTAGTACTCAACTACCTGTATCATACGTGAAAAAGCTGTTTCGTGCTACGCTCAGACAATACTTCTGGATGAAAGGTAGATTGTTCTCGTCTATCGACTGGTTTATCTCTTCTGGTGGTTGATGAAGCGCAGCGAGAGCAGCCCCAGCAGGCGGAACAGCACGACGTAGGCGAACACGATGCCGAAGTTCATCCAGATCTCGTCGTGCTTCATGCCGAAGTACTCTTCCGTGTACTCCTTGAGCGTGATGTGGCCGACCGTCACAGGCGAATCCTGCATGGGCTGGCACCCAAGCTGCGAACCCACGTTCACGTACGACTCGGTGGCTTCGTCCCACGTCGGCAACTCGTCGCACTCGGCGAAGACCAGCGCCACGCAGACAGCCAACGAAAACCGTGGCGGCACAATCTTGTAGAGCCACTGGTAGCCGCCCGGAATCGCGTACGCCGGGGGACTGAAGCCCATGAACAAGAAGAAGACCGAGTTCACCAACACGCCGACGATAGCGGCGACCTCCTCGCTCGGGAAGGCGTACGCGAAGAACTGGCCCAAGTATGTCTGCATCACGATGAGGACCGACATGTTGATCCAGAAGAGGAAGCCCGTCCAGAAGCCAGTGAAGCCCACCATGGGGAAGAAGATGACCGTGAAGATGAGAGCACTCAAGAAGCAGTACGGGATCTCGGCGACCGTCGAGCCCACGAAGTACCAGAACGCATTGTAGGTCTGGCCAGCGCGTTCACGGTAGAACGATGCGCGCTCGTCGCAAGCAAGAGGTAATACACTCTGGAACGACACCATGGCGTTGAAGAGCGACGCTATGAAGACCATGCCAACGCCGGAGTTGAGACCGGAGTACGAGTTGTACTCGGTCGTGACGAACACCAGTCCGAATAGCAGAGCAAGGAACACCGAGATCAGGAGGCGCGTCAAGTTGTACGCCGGTGTGCGCCAGTACATTTGTACGAAGCGACCGACCACGAACTTCATCTGCGTCATGGAACTCGCAGCGCGCTTCTTGGAGAAAACCATCTCCGGGTAGGCAGGCGACGGCGTCGTGATTCCTTCCTTGGCCAGGTCCGAGTCCAGCTGCTGCTTGTACGCACTCTTGTTGAAAATATCCACGAAGTCCATGTCGCCCGCGACGGAGTTGCTCACACCGGCACCAATGCATTCCAGCATCCACGTAGCCGGGTTGTAGCCCACAGGCAGAGGAGCCACGCCAGGGACGTTCTCAAAGTAGTCCACCAGGTTGCGGCAGTTCTTCCCCAGGCCTCCGAAGAAGACCGTCTCACCACCACGCTTGAGGAGCAGCAAGCTGTCAAACAGGTAGAATACTTCCGATGACGGCTGGTGGATCGTACAGATAATGGTACGGCCCGAATCTGCCACCTTGCGCACACCGTCCATGATGAGCTTAGCAGAGCGCGCGTCCAAACCACTCGTCGGCTCGTCCAGGAAAATCACGCTAGGCTGAGCAGCGAGCTCTACGCCAATGGTCAAGCGCTTCATCTGCTCCACGGAGCTGCCGCGGATGATCTGATCAGCGATGTCCTCCAGACCGAGCAGTTCAATGCACTCGTTCACCGAGTCAAATTTCTTCGCGCTCGAGATCGACGCATCCTGACGAAGGAACGAGCTGAAGGTCAGAGCTTCACGGAAAGTAGAAGCCTCCGAGTGCACGTCCATCTGCTCGCAGTATCCGGTGCACCGGCGAATGGCCAGATCGCTCGCCTCGTAGCCGTTCACGAGGATCTTGCCGGCGATTTTTCCGCCGGTCTTGCGCCCAGCGATGACATCCATCAGAGTCGTCTTGCCTGCGCCAGAGGCGCCCATGAGCGCCGTCACGGAGCCAGGCATCGCGAATCCACTGATCCCCTTGAGCAGCTCGAGCTGCTCCTTCGGGTTTTTCGGGTTCGGCACGAAGTAGTGCAGATCCTGGAATGCGACCGTCACGGGCACGAAATTCTTCTCACGAGTGGTGTTCACGTCCACGACAAAGCTGGCGCCAGTCTTCTTGGCGGCGCTCTTGGGCGTGGCAGTCAGCTTGTACGCACCAGCTTCCTCGTCTTCGTCGATGGTTTTCTCCGAAACATCCACGTTTTCAGGCGCCTCGTAGCGAAGGTGCTCGAGCGCCAAGTAGGACAGGAGCATGAAGACGACGTAGATCACGGCCGTGTAGATGATGCCGTAGGCGATCCACTCCTTCCCGGTTGGAATGGCGAACAGGTTCAGGTAGTATTGACCCATCGTGAGGCCTCCGTAGGTGGCGCAGTAGTCCACGCCATCGTAAACGCACACGTCGAGCGCGTTGGAGCGGTACTGTAAGATCGCCAGCGCGCGCAAGCTCCAGCTCATAGGACTGATGTAGTGCAGCCAAATGAAGTAGTCGGGGATCTGAGCCTTCGTGACGATGAAACCAGCGAAGATCACGAACACGAGAATCGACACCATGCCAACGGGAGTAGCGATGCTCGAGTTGGGCGAGACGGCACTCAGGAAGAAGAACCACATCCCCAACGCTAGGTTCGACAGGAACAGAATGACCAAAAAGAGGAGGAAGGCCACCACCTCGGACACGAAGCCGCAGATCCAGTACACGAGCGAGCCGAAGATGATCGTTTCCCCCAGCGCTAGAGGGAATTGACTCACCGAGTTGGCGAGAACGTAAGCCCCCGTTCGGAAGAAGTTGGCGCCGCGCTGCTTGTAGAAGATGTCACGCTCCGCCAGGTACGTTGGCACCTGGGACGACTGGCCCATGGACAGGAACATGATGGCCGCGAAGATGATCCCCATGACGACGGACACCTGCGTCGGGTCAAACTGGTAGAACGTGGTGCAGTACAGCAGTCCCATGATCGTGATCATCATGAGGCGGCCTGCCATGAACGGTTTGTTCCGGTACGTGACCATGATCTGGCGCCGGAACAACGTCCACGTGTTCTCCCAGAAGGACTGGTGAAACTTGGGCATTGGAGCCATGTGGGCCTCCACGTTCCTTAGCAATTCGGGCGCGTGGGGTTCCTCAAGCGCGTTCAACATTTCACGGTGGATAGCAGACTTGCGGAAGATCTCGGCAAGCTCCTTAGCGAGACGTGGCTGCTTCGTGTGGTAGCTCTCCACCTGGTAGCGGTACTGCTCCGCCGTGCCCAAGTCCAGGAGATAGTCGGCGATGTCACGTCCAGAAGGACATGCGAAGCCCAGACTGTCGAAGTAGCTCTGCACACGGTCGCATGGTCCGTGATACATGAGTTCGCCCTCGTTCAGGATCATGACGTCGTCGAAGAGAGCAAACACCTCCGGCGAAGGTTGCAGCAGAGCGATGACTACGGTCTTGCGCAGCTTCTGGGCGACGCTGCGCTGCGTGTTGATGATGTCGTACGTGGCCGCACTGTCGAGACCCGTACTGATCTCGTCCATGAGCGTCACGTACTTCATGCCGAACTCCATCTCGCCAGTCGTCACACGCTTGCGCTCACCACCGGAAACGCCACGGAGCATGGCGTCTCCGACAATGGTGTCCTGGCAGTTCTGCAGTCCAAGCTGCTCAATGACAACCTCCGGGTAGTGCCGAAACATGGCCCGGGCGGCCTCCAGAGCTTCCTGGTTCTCCTGCGGAGACCCTTTGGACAGCAGTTCCTCGCCACGACGCGACAGTTCTCCCCCACAGAACTCATGGGCGAACTCGAGCGTCTCCTTGACACTCAACGTCGCGAAGTGCTTGTCCCGCTGGTTCACGTACGCCACGAACTGCGGCAGCGTCTTGACGACCTCCTCCCTGGACACGCCGTTGTACGTGATGTCGCCTTCGATTGAGATGTTCTTGCGGATCGAGAATCGGCCGCCCAGCATCTTCATGAGCGCGGACTTGCCCGAGCCCGGCTGGCCCAGCAACAGCGTGATGCTGCCGGGTCGGAAGGAGCCGCTGATGTTCTTGAGGATCTCCTTGCGCACGACGCGCTTCTTGGGGCCCACGAAGGCCTTCATGGCGGTGTTGGGCAGCGTCGGCAGCTCGCGCTTGGACGGGTCATCGTCGATCACCACAATGTCGGCGGTGACCGACAGGTTGTTGAAGCGCACGTCCATCTGGGGCAGTGCGCGCCCCAGTGCCGCCTCCAGCTTGCTGGCCACGTGGTCGTGGAGGACCTGCGGGCCCTCGGCCATCAGAGCGGCGCCGGACTCGTAGCCCAACTGTCGGCGCTGCTGTCCGGCATTTTCCGTCGGAGTCGACGCCATTGACACACGACACGAGCGCCCAATTGACCGGTGCACGCGAAATTCAGGAATGAAAGTGCACTTTCGACTATGGATACGTGTGTGCTGGGTCGGTGGTACAGCTCACGATGTCAAACAGGATTTGGAGCAACAACATGGTCCCGTCAGCCGGTGCACTACATTCACTCCGGCGGCCGAAGGGAGCGAAACCGGCTCGAAAGGCAACTTGGGCATCATCAATGAACTTGCAGCGCGGCCGCAATCCCGCCGTCGTGCGGTGCCATGATCAACGAGTCGCCAGTTGCGGCGCGCGAGCCAACGATGTGTGGTTGAGCGTGCGCGTGTCCAGTCTCCCCGCACTTCGACGTTGCGTCGCGCGAAGAGGTTCACGGGTTGGGGGCGATCGATGCCAGCTTTTGCCTCGCCGTGGTTGCGAAGGACTGCAGTTCGCTCTCGCGGCCGCTGCTGCGGTGGGATCGAGCACCGGACGCAGAGTCATGATCCGTTACCAATGGGCATGTGTGGTGCCGCAAGTCGAAGCGGTCCTTACCGCCGCTGGCATCAACATGGTGCTGGTTACGCCGGATTTGGCGATCAGCGAAATGCGAAATGGCGACTGCCGCACTTCGCAAAGGTAGCACTCGCGATATGCTTGTGAGAGACGCGGAGGCTATCGACGCCAGGTCTCCTTCTTCTGGTGATTGATGAAGTGCGCGCGAGCAGACCCAAGACGCGGAAAAGCACGATCACAACAGCAAGTTTGCGAGCAATGAGGCGGCACATGCCGAAATGCGACCCCTAAATGTCACCCTTGTGCTTCTTAGGCCTAATTTGACCGACATCCACCGGTACATTTTCCACGGGCTGGCAACTGAGGCTCGAACTATCGCTAATGTAGCTCAGCCCCAGGCGCGACTCGGTCGAAACATCATCAATTTTGCCCTACTGCCCTCGTTGGAATCAACCTTTCGTTATCATAAATTTGTGGAATCAGCAACATAATGTTCATCATGTTTTTATGGCAATCCGAAAACTTGTATTCTGATTGATCCTCTGCCTCAGTTACTTTGGATGTTTCAAGCATCTACAGCACCAGCCATCACACAAACTTACGAAAGCGAGAAATGCATCCACTTTCAATGTGCATGCTGCTAGTTGTCAATACAGTGTATATTCCTTGCCCCGCCGAGTGTTGAACTACAAGCTGCCCAGCAAATACCCACAGAATTATCTGCAAGTGATGCACTCCTTTCTGATTTCATATTCAGGCCTCCAGAAATGACTGCGTGAGTCCAATCGCCGTGGGGTGCGACGGTAGTAAAAAGTGTGGGGCCCCAACAATCTAACCAGAACGACCCGTTAGTCTTCAAACTAGACAGCCCGCAAACAAGGGTACGACCTCCCCACCTGGTGGCGAAACTCCCCTGGTAGTGCAGTCTCTTCAACCATCACAAGGCCATCGTTCGGGTAATTGTGCTGGTTGAACGGATTTAAACACAATTTCCCAGCAAGCACCAGCGGGTAGCATCGTCTTGGGAGTTTTCCGAGCCGCTCGTCCAGTTCGCCCGCACTCAACGTCGCCAGCTCCTCAGCTGCCACCCCTCCATACCCAGCTACCCCAACATACGTCTTCATTGCCTTGTGGTACCGAATCCTACGACGATAACAACAACAAAAACAGTTATACGACTACTTCTCACTCTTTCCACACTAGACCACGGGTCTCACCCTCGATTGGACGGTGCCAGCATCACCACTTTGGACTTTGTATAGTTCCAGTCCACCGATCGGAACGCCTCCTACCAACAAAGGCACAATTTAAGAAAACCTCTTCAACTGCACCGTCCTCACCACAAAAGCTCACTCACTCGCAGCACTAGGGCGCCATATCCGTGCGTCACGAAATTAATGGCTTCGTCTGTCGTGTGCGGCTTCTGGCTCTTCAAAAATGCCGCCAACTCTAACGCAACCAATAAGGAGTAACCGAAATTAGTGATCAAATTATGGCCATCGGTACCAGCTACCGATTCTATCCAACCTTTGCCCGAAGTGGCGAGGTCCTGCGCACGTGGCCGGAAGCGGAAGGGCTGCACGTCGTAGCCGCGCACCACGTGCATATAAGTCTCCAGCGGCCGCAGCGGCAGCGCCCCGCCGTACAGGTCGTGCACCGTGACCAGCACGCCCTTCGCCAGCTGCCCCGCCCCACGCCGGTCGATCGCCGCACTCGCCATGCTCCTCCAGTTGCAGTGGCCGAAAATAAGGCTTCACAGCTTAGAAACCCTTCCAATCCGATCTCCTGCAACCTAATTTCGTTCGTAACTTCGGGACTTGCCATTCATGTGAACCGGCCCTAGGCTCACCAAGCAAGGACCATGAACGCGACGGACCCTGGCGCGCAGAGCGTGCACGGCGTGAACCCGCAGACGCTGGTGGAGAAGATCATGCGCAACCGCATCTACGCGAGCACCTACTGGAAGGAGCAGTGCTTCGGGCTCACGGCCGAGACGCTGGTGGACAAGGCCGTGGAGCTCCAAGAGTTCGGCGGCACCTTCGGGGGCAACCAGCAGCCCACGCACTTCCTCTGCCTCTTGCTCAAGATGCTGCAGCTGCAGCCGGAGCTGGAGGTCGTCCGGCAGTTCGTCGAGAACGACGACTACAAGTACGTGACGGTGCTGGGGGCCGTCTACCTGAGGCTGGTGGGCAAGCCTCTGGAAGTTTATACGCTGCTGGAGCCGCTGCTGAGCGACTACCGCAAGATCCGCAAGCGCAACGTCATCGGCTGGGAGATCTCCCACGTGGACGAGATCGCCGACGCATTGCTCCACGAAGAGTTCTACGTGGACTTGGCACTGCCCAGATTGGTGGACAGGGAGCTGCTGGAGAAGAACGAGGGCTTGCCGCCGAGGCGGAGTCCGCTCGAGGACGAGCTGGACGCAGAGAGTGATAGCAGCACGAGTGACAGCGAGGAGGAGAAGGAGTGAGAGGCAGAATTCGAGCTGGCCCGCGCTTTCGCTGAACGATATGTGTTGCTGTTGATGTTCTGTTATCTTTAGGGCGAGTAGCGCCTTCGATGGCATTTTTGCAGTGTAAGCCAGCAACCTCTGAGCTCGCCTCTGGTAGTGTTCGAAGCGTTTTGGGTATGTTGGAGCTCTCGTCCATCGTGAGTCCGTCGTATTGAGTGCAGTAGTCGATGTTGTTGCACGCGCACACGTCAAAAGCACTCGAGCAGTATTGGTTGATAGCGAGGGCCCTGAGGGCCCTGCTGATAGGACTGATCCAGTGCGCCCAAAGGAAGTAGTCGGGGATTTGACTCTTGGTCACAACGAAACCCACAAGGACTATGAAGATGAGCGTCGAGACCATTCCCAGAGGCGTCACTACATTCGCGTTGGGGCCGACAGCGGACTGGGAAAAAAACCACATGCCCATTGCCAACCTCGAAGGTGATGAACTGGGCCGCATATGCCTTGAAACCACAGACCCAATAGACCAGCGAACCAAAGATGACGGCCCCAGCAACAGCCAGCGGGATCCGACTCGCCGATGTGGCCAAGACGTAAGACGCCATGCGGAAAGAGTTGTTCGCCCCGGTGCTTGTAAAAAATGCCACCAGGGACGTTCTCGAAGTAGTCGATGAGGTTACGACAGTTCTTGCCCAACTCACCGAAGAAGACAGTCTCTCCACCACGTTTGAGGAGCAGAAGGCTGTCAAACAGGTAGAACACCTCTGAGGACGGCTGGTGGATCGTAAAATAATGATGGTACGGCCCAAGTCAGCAACCTATGATCAGCTTACCAGAGCACGCGTCCAAACCACTCGTCGGCTCGTCCAGGAAAATCACGCTAGGCTGAGCAGCGAGCTCTACGCCAATGGTCAAGCGCTTCATCTGCTCCACGGAGCTGCCGCGGATGATCTGATCAGCGATGTCCTCCAGACCGAGCAGTTCAATGCACTCGTTCACCGAGTCAAATTTCTTCGCGCTCGAGATCGACGCATCCTGGCGCAGGAACGAGCTGAAAGTCAACGCTTCACGGAAAGTAGAAGCCTCCGAGTGCACATCCATCTGCTCGCAGTAGCCCGTGCTACGGCGGATGGCCAGGTCGCTAGCCTCGTAGCCGTTCATGAGGATCTTGCCGACGATTTTGCCGCCGGTCTTGCGTCCAGCAATGACATCCATGAGCGTCGTCTTGCCAGCACCAGAGGAACCCATGAGAGCTGTGATTGACCCGGGGACCGCGAATCCGTTGATACCCTTCAGCAGCTCGAGTTGTTCCTTCGGGTTGTGGGGGTCAGGGACCCAGTAGTGCAGATCCTGGAACGCCACCGTCACCGGAGTAAAGTTCTTCTCGCGGTCACCGACCGGAAGTTCCACGATAACTTCACTCTTCTCGATCGTTTGGCCCTTGCTCTTGGGGGTCGTCGCCAGCGTGTACGAGTCGTCCTCAACCATCTTCTCAGAAACGTCGACATTCTCGGGGACTTCGTAGGGCAGGAACTCCAACGCCAGGAAGGAGAGGAACATGAACGTAGATGGCAATCGTGTAGATGATGCCGTACGCGATCCACGACTTCTCCGTTTCGATGCTGAACAGGCCCAGGTAGTACTCGCCCATCGTGGGTCCGTCGTATTGAGTGCAGTAGTCGATGCCGTTGTATACACACACGTCAAAGGCACTCGAGCGGTACTGGTTGATAGCGAGGGCCCGGAGACTCCAGCTGATAGGACTGATCCAGTGCGCCCAAATGAGATAGTCGGGGATTTGGCTCTTGGTCACAACGAAACCCGCAAAGATGATGAAGATCAGCGTCGAGACCATACCCAGAGGCGTCACCACGTTCGCGTTGGGACCGACAGCGGACAGGAAGAAGAACCACATGCCCATAGCCACGTTCATCAGGAACAAGACAACCTCGAAGATGATGAACTGGGCCGCATTCGCGCTGAAGTTACTGACCCAATAGACCAGCGTACCGAAGATGACGGCCTCAGCAATAGCCAGCGGGATCTGACTCGCCGATGTGGCCAAGACGTACGACGCCGTGCGGAAGAAGTTGGCGCCCCTGTGCTTGTAGAAAATGTCGCGCTCCGCCATGTACGTCGGGATCTGGGACGACTGGCCCATGGACAAGAACATAATGGCGGAAAAGACGACCCCCATGACCACCGAGATCTGCGTGGGGTCGAACTGGTAGAAGGTGGTGCAGTACAGAAGTCCCATCACTGTGATCATCGTCAGGCGACCGACAATGAAAGGTTTGTTGCGGTACGTGACCATGAGCTGACGCCGCAGCAGAGTCAGCGTGCTTTCCACGAAACCCTGGTGGAACACCGGCATCGGTGTGTTCGCTCGCAATTTGCAGCAGTTCCGGAGCGTGGGGGGCCTCCAGCGCGTTCAGCATGTTATGATGGATACCTGACCGCTTGAACAGGTCGGCAAAGTCGCTAGCACGGCGAGGCTGCGTGGAGGCGAAGTTTGGCACCTCGTAACGGTGCTGCTCCGCTGTGTCCAGATCCAGCAGATAGTCGGCAATGTCACGCTCAGGCGGGCACAAGAAGCCCAAGCCTTCAAAGTACTCTTGGACACGGTCGCACATGAGCTCTCCCTCGTTCAGGATCATGACGTC
Source organism: Phytophthora pluvialis (assembly GCA_001314425.1). Taxonomy (NCBI): domain Eukaryota; phylum Oomycota; class Peronosporomycetes; order Peronosporales; family Peronosporaceae; genus Phytophthora; species Phytophthora pluvialis. Next base: position 37,441 of record LGTU01000188.1, read on the forward strand.
GTCGAAGAGCGAGAACACTTCAGGAGAAGGCTGCAGCAACGCGATGACCACGTTCTTGTGGAGAGTGTGAGCGACGCTGCGCTGCGTGTTGATGATATCGTACGTGGCCGCATTGTCGAGACCGGTACTGATTTCGTCCATGAGCGACATGTACTTCATGCCGAACTCCATCTCGCCGGTCGTGACGCGCTTGCGTTCACCACCGGAAACGCCACGGAGCATGGCGTCACCGACAACGGTGTCCTGGCAGTTCTGCAGTCCGAGCTGCTGGACCACGATCTCCGGATAGTGGCTGAAGTAGGCCTTGGTGGCTTCGAGAGCGTCCCGGTTCTCCTTCTCGGAGCCTTTGGACAGCAGCTGTCGCCTCGACGCACGAACTCACCGCCACAGAACTTGTGCGCGAACTCGAGCGTCTCCTTCACCGTGAGTGTCGGGAAGTGCTTGTCGCGCTGGTTCACGTAGGACACGAACTGGGGCAGCGTCTTGATGGCCTCCTCACGAGAAACATTGTTGAAAGTGATGGTACCCTCCACGGTGATGTTCTTCTCAATGGGGAACCGCCCACTGAGCATCTTCAGGAGTGCCGACGTGCCCGACCCGGGCTGCCCAAGTAGTAAAGTGACTCTGCCCGGCTTGAAGATGCCGCTGATATCCTTCAGAATCTCCTTGCGGGTCGTGGGCTTCTTGGGTCCGACGAACATTTTCTTGAGGTCGTTGGGGATGGTGGGCAGCTCGTGCTGCGAGCTGCTGTCGTCCACCACGACGATGTCGGCGCTGAGCGACAGGTGCTTGAAGCGCACGTCCATCTGCGGCATGACGCGCCCCAGCGCCGCCTCCATTTTGGTGGCCATGTGGCAGTGCAGCTCGTGCGGGCCGTGAACCATCATGGCCTCGCCCGACTCGTAGCTGAGCTGCTTGGGTTTGTCCGCATTGACGGCGCTACTAGTCCGTCCTTCCATTGTCAGGGGTCAAGTCGACTTGAGTCCTCGAAGGTAAAATGAAGAATGATGTGCATGGAACACTTGTGCATGTACTTGTAGTTCGACTGGAAAGTGCCGAAGCTGAAGTATCGGCCCCGTTGCAACGTCTTGGTTCGTAACGAAGGACACAAAGTCGACGGCGGCAGTCAATTTGTATGGGAAACTGTATGGGCGAAACGAAAGTGAGGCCGTGCTGTACGTACCGCCATTTATTGCCACATCATCGTTGGATGGATAGCAGTGCATGATGTATGTATTAAACATGGATAGAGCGAAGATGTTTGTAGCAGATAAACAGGGAAGTCGCGCAGTATTTCTAAGGGACGGCGTCGATATATGCTTCGACTCTCTGCGATACCCAAACGGCTGAGTGATCATTGTTGACGAGGTCAGCTCACCTTTGGGTGACGCGAAAGGGGAACAGAGCTCAATGGCGGTAGACACGATTAAATTGTCTCTCGACTTCTGGAGCTGGAGTTAGAGGCAGTACAGGCTGCACATGTACATTTTCAGGACGACCGATTGCGAAATTTACACGCGAAATGTTGATGGCAAGGCAGGAGGCAGGAAGCGGCATACCTTTTTCTGCATGATTGCTTTACGCGTTGTCGTTGACGAATGTTAACCGGACGCCCATGGTCTGGCTCCTGGGCTACGCACGCTCTCGAGACGTGCTCTCCTTGCGAGTGTTTGGTGGCGCTCGACTGCACAGTTTCTTCGTTGTTTCCGGTTTCTCCGCTCTAGTCTTTCGAGTCCAAGTCGTTCGACTTGGATGGAGTCCGTGGCCACAACAAAGCGGCGAGGTTTTGGTGGTAATGCCCCAGGTGATACAGTACACTATACTGTACAGTACTTTCGACGACTGGCGAGTGTTGATGCCAGCGAGGAGCAACTCACCGTGGACCAAGTTGGAAAGCAAGACGACGCCATTTGAGTGACAACGGCAAGCGAGAATGTGATTACCGGTAGGCAGTTCGATTTTAAGATTGCCGGGGTGGAAGTCCACGGGGCAGATGGCGAACATTGGAGGCCTGAAACCAAATGACGCTCGAGTAGAACAGAATAACGATACTTTGAGCGATTTTCTCCCTTGGCAAGGCGTACTGGTACGTGAAGCGTTGGCACAGATAAATCGTCATCAAGATCAACAGAGAGAGAGTAGATAATGAACACCTAGAGCTTCGTGGAAAAGGAATAACACTGAATGAGTGCGCCTTTCGGTTTTCGGACAAGACACGGAAATAGTACCGGAAATAGATTACACCATTTCAGCTTGGCCATTTGCTCCGATGGCCAACGCACAGGAGACGCTTGGCCACACGCTGAAAGAGTACACGGACTCGTACCTCGGCTTCAAGTACGACAAGAGTGGCCAGCACTTGGGCATACGACGGACTCGCGATGGGTAAGCATTGGCGTCGAGCTCGCTGCTCAGCCTAGCGTGACATGGTCTGAACACGCGCTCTGCTAAGCCGCCAACTCGGTGACGCAGATGAAGTTTGTCGTGTGGCGCTACGTTCAGATGTACTGGCGTACGTCCGCGTACAACTTGATGCGTGTGCTCCTGGCTGTCTTCTCTTCGGCCTCATTTTCGTGAGCGCCGACTATGCGTCGTACTCGGGGCTGAATTGACAGCCACGCGGTCTGCAGGTGCACTCAACGCAATGGAGCTCAACTCTGTTCATAGATGGTGGACGAGCAGCAATTTACAAGTAAAACTACTCGTATTAGGTGGATTTTACCACAAGGTTTCCAATATTCACAATTGACTAAAACGTGGTATTAAAAATGACGCTAAAACGGAGGATGTTTGTTTTGACACGCCACTCCTTGAATACTCAACATTTGCAAGTAAAACATAGCTCGTAAATGATCCCAAGGTACGCCTCTTTCAATTGTGGGGTTAAGTCGCAATTCATACGTACATTTAAAACCATTTTTGTTTGTTTGACGCCTAATCATGTCAAAACGGCAGGCAGACATGCTTTCAAGCCAATCCTGATATAGACGTTTGTTTGTTTGTCTCGGATACATTCCTACCGGAACATCACCAACATAGTGACGATACCTACATCTGAGCGGGGAGAAGTACGCGACAATTAGTTACCCTCGTAGAGGCTATGTGGGGATTTAGCGCCTCCTATTGACGTGGGATGGAGCACGAAATTGGCTACACTATCTTACCGCAGAACAAATATTCTTTACATTGAAGTTATCAGTGTTGGTCCCACGGATTTCCCTTGGTCTCGTAACGCTCAGTTCGGTTTTGGTGCGCTTTCTTTCGCGGCCTGAAGACCATGGAGGACATCCAAGTGTGGCTCGTGCGTCGCCCGGCCTCACCCTCGGCGGAGGACGGCCAAAGAGAACAACGTACCCCTATGTTGCTGGTTGAGTGCGCAAACCGGCGCGAGTCAGCTACACCCCGGCTCAAACGCGCCGAGAGCTCGACTGCACCAAAGGCAATGAAGACTTGAGGGAGATAACGAACAAAAGAAGCTCTAATCGGGCTTGTACATCGACAAGTGGCAGAGGTTTATCTGCACAACGAAATGAGGTGGATCTTGCAACCAAATCACAATGGTTGTGATGGGAAACCATGTTCCAACTTCTCCACTCACGGGTCCAAATGGTGAACTAATTTGCTATCACCGACCTGTGGAATTTCTGCGTCTCTTCCCCGAAATTTACGAGAACAGTGCACCGGAAATTTTGTTCACTTGCACGAACGACAAGAAATGCGGAGTGTCCGGTTGCATGAAATCTGATCATGGGAAGTGCCGGAGTGACAGTGCATTCTCCAACGAGTTTGGTCTGGACCCCCGCAAGCCCGAATTTTGCGAATATTGCGTTCCCAAAATTGGAAAAAGTCGCAACTTCCAAAGGCGATCAACACTTGCGTCAAATGCGGCGCCAGTGGAAAACGGGAATGTGCGCGTATGCCAAATTGGAGGTACATCAACTCATTGCCAAAAGTGCGGCCCGGAGTTGAAGTTAGTGATGCTTCGATCTTCCTACGGATTATACGAATTTCAACGCCCAACCGGTATCGGTTGCACCAAACCAGCATATTGGGGCGTTACATGGCAAGAAGCGAAGGTCAAGCGGTATTGGCGCCAATTCAAATCTTGGAGTTTCAAGCAGAAGCGAACCAGCAGCTACTGCAGTGAACACGCGATGGAGCACAAAATTAAAACTTTTGAATGCTGTGCTATCAAGAACGCGGGTGTCGAAGACCACAATTTCGAGTTCTGGAAAATTCGTGGATATCAGTGCATTGGCAACGGCTGCAACAATACAGAAACGTTTGACCCAGAAGGCGGAAACCCTATCTATTGTGCGCGCTGCAAATATGAGAACGGGTGCTCCGAGATGAAAAACGTGGTCAATCGCAGGTGCACTCCAGAAATGCCCAATGAATGTGTACTTTGGCGTTCAAGGAGGGAAGCCCAGTCATTGTGCGGAGCACCGGATCGATGGAGAAGAAGCCATCATCACCCCTCGGTGCAAGAACTGCAAGTTTATGGCTAGGAGCTCCAACCCGATTTACATGTCGTACTGCTACAAGTGTTACTGTTAGCGGAAATCAGACGGGGTGAAGAACTACAGGCTTCGCGAACAGGAATTCACGTTGAAATTAAAGAAGAAGTTTCCGCCACGAGCAAGACAATTCCGGAACCTCAAAACGTCGACCGGATGGTTACCTCAGTTTGAAGACACACTGTGTCATCGTTGAGATCGACGAAAACCAACATGCTGCGTACAACACCGCGGGCGAGCGCAAGCGAATGGACGACATTTATAAGAACTGCGAGAACACGACGATGTTCACAGTCTGTCTCAATCCTGACGGATATATGTCTCGCAATGGAGCGTGCTTTCCGCCGGTTTTCACGATGTTATCATGTCGTTTGTGGTGTCACATAGTGGCGACAAGTGCTATTAACCCAACACCATCAGCCATATGCTAAGGCCTGCATCAAACTGTATCCAGTCCTTTGCATACAGCACGTCACCCGCATACTACAAAGGTTACGCATGCGCGTCGACATAAAATTAAAAAGTGTTACAACTACAGCTAAACTTTCCAGCGTTTTAACCCAGCAAATAGGCAAAACCAGTGAATAATAACCCCAGACAACCGCTAATTCTAATACAAAATTTGTGAACATTTCAAGTATATTTATGCTCAGTACTATGAGTATTAAATATGGAACAAACTGTAAATATTACACGATAAAGTTCATAATGCGTATACTCACACAAGCTTCCATATGCCTGCTGGAGGCGTACCAAGGTTGCCGAGTCTCGCTCGATATTCATCTGGCCGTGTAGAGCTGTATCAGCAAGGTGAGCGCCAGGATCAGCCAAAACAACCGCGGCAGTGAAGCTGAAGCCCACGAAACGTGAAGAGAAGCGAGCTCATTAAGCAGAACGGGGTCTCGACCAGCGTCAAGCCCACGCAGTACCAGAACGCGTTGTCTGCGACGCGCGCTCGCAGTAGAGCGAACCGCGTTCCGAGCACGAAAGCGGCAGGACACTCTGGAAAGCCATCATGGTGTTGAAAAGTGCGGCGATGAAGACCATACCGACGCCGGAATTCAGCCCCGAGTACGACGCGTAGTCGGCGCTCACGAAAATGAGGCCGAAGAGCAGCGCCAGGAAGACAGCCAGGATCATACGCGTCAGGTTGTACGCGGACGTCCGCCAGTACATCTGAATGTAGCGCCACACGACAAACTTCATCTGCGTCACCGAGTTGGCTTCTTGCCGAACACCATCTCCGGAAGGTCCGGCGACGGAACCGTGATGTCCTCCTTCGCCATGTTGGCCTCCAGCTGCTGGTTGTACGGGCTGTTCTTGAAGTAGTCCACGAAATTGGTCTGGTTACCAGCAGTGTTGCCCACTCCTGCGCCGATGCACTCCAGCACCCACGTGGCCGGGTTGGCTATGGGCATGTGGTTCTTCTTCCTGTCCGCTGTCGGCCCCAACACGAGCGTGGTGACGCCTCTAGGTATGGTCTCGACGCTGATCTTCATGCCCTTTTCGGCATCGAAACGGAGAAGTCGTGGATCGCGTACGGCATCATCTACACGGTTGCCATCTACGTTCATGTTCCTCTCCTTCCTGGCGTTGGAGTTCCTGCCCTACGAAGCCCCCGAGAATGTCGATGTTTCCGAGAAGATGGTTGAGGACGACTTGTACACGCTGGCGACGACCCCCAAGAGCAAGGGCCAAACCAACGAGAAGGGTGAAGTTATCGTGGAACGACAGCCTTCTGCTCCTCAAGCGTGGTGGTGAGACTGTCTTCTTCGGCGAGTTGGGCAAGAACTGCCGTAACCTCATTGACTACTTCGAGAACGTTCGTGGTGTCATTTTCTACAAGCACCGGGGGCGCCAACTTCTTCCGCACGGCGTCTTATTTCTTGGCCACATCGGCGAGTCAGACCCCTGGGTGTTGCTGAGGCCGTCATCTTTGGTACGCTGGTATTGGTCTATGGCTTTAACGGACGCCATTTGAGGGACAACGGCAAGCGAAAATGTGTTTACCGGTTTGCAGTTCGATTTTAAGATTGCCGGGGCGGAAGTTCACGGGGCAGATGCCGTGTAACCCGACAGGGTGGCGAACACCGGAGGCTTGAAGCCAAATGAGAGCAGGATGACGACGATTTCCTCCCTTGGCATGGTGTACGTGAAGCATTGCTCAGATAAACGATCATCATGATCAACAGAGAGAGTAGATACTAAGTAATGAACATCTAGAGCTTCGTGAATCCAAGCAGGAAGAAGAAAATAACACTGAACAGGAGCATGTAGTACGAAGCCACAGAATCACAGAAGGCGCTGAGACAATAACACTGCGAGCAGTACGAGATCAAGACGCGCTGTACGTCTGCGCCTTGCGATTGCCATCCATCGCTTGTTTCGGGCAAGATACGAAAATGAAGTATTAATACTTAGAACCGAAAATAGTTCGATCACTTCAACTTAACCATTTGCTCCGATGGCCAACGCTCGGCCACACGACGCTGAAAGAGAACACGGAGTCGGCTTCAAGTACATCAAGAGTGGCCAGCACTTGGGCATCGTAACCAACTTTCACGAACTAACATGTAAAGTCATGCATTTATGTATTATTTGTTTCAATCAAGAGCGTGTAACCGGAGTAAGTCGTGCCCTTGCCAACGAGGGCTTGTAAATACCGACCGTCTATCTCTTCTGGTGGTTGATGAAGCGCAGAGCCAGCAGTCCCCAAATCCGGAAGAGAGCAATGCAGCCGATCACGATGGCGAAGTTCTGGGCGATCTCGTCGTACTTGAAGCCGAAGTACGACTCCGTGTACTCTTTCAGCGTCGTGTGGCCGATCGTCGCCGGTGCGTTGTCCATCGGCTGACAACCGAGGTCCGAGCCGATGTTGATGTACGATTGGGTCGCTTCGTCCCACGTCGGCAGTTCGTCGCATTTGGTGAAGACCAGCGCCACCAAAATGCACATCGAGAACTTCTGCGGCGAAATCGTGTAGAGCCACTGGTAGCCTTGCGGGATGGAGGAGGCCGGCGGGTTGTAGCCCATAAACATCATCAGGACGCTGTTGAATAACATACCGATGATCGCGGCCACTTCCTCCGTCGGCATTGCGTACGTGAAGAACTGACCCAGGGAAACTTGCATGAACACGGTCAGCGAGATGGCTACCCAGAATAGGATACCGGTCATGAACTCTGTGAAGCCCGCGAGTGGATACAGCACGACCGTGAACAGCAGGCCACTCGCAAAGCACCACGGGATCTCCACCAATGTCGCTCCGAACCAGTACCAGAAAGCGTTGTACGTCTGCGACGCACGCTCGCGGTAGAATGAGGGGCGCTCCGAGCTCGTAAGCGGGATCACACTGTTGAAAGCCATCATGGAGAGGAACAGCGCCGCCATGAACACCATACCGACACCCGAGCTCAAACCCGCATACGAACCATAGTTCGGGTTGATGAAGACGATGCCGAAGATCAGGGCCAGGAACAGCGACATTACCAGACGGGTAAGAGTGTAGCTCGGAGTACGCCAGTACATCTGGAAGAAGCGAGTCACGACGAACTTCATCTGAGTGGCCGAGTCAGCAGCGCGCTTCTTCTCGAACACAATTTCAGGCAGGTCCGGCGACGGGACGGTGATGCCCTCCTTGGCCATATTCGCGTCGAGATGCTGGCTGTAGGAGCTCTTCTTAAAGTAGTCCACGAAATCCATTTCACCAGCCGCCGAGTTGTTCACACCAGCACCAATGCACTCCAGCATCCACGTGGCCGGGTTGTAGTCCTTCGGCAACGGAGCCACGCCAGGGACGTTCTCGAAGTAGTTGACCAGGTTGCGGCAGTTCTTGCCCAAATCACCGTAGAACACGGTCTCACCACCGCGCTTGAGCAGAAGCAGACTGTCAAACAGGTAGAACACCTCAGCCGAAGGCTGGTGGATCGTGCAAATGATCGTGCGGCCGGAGTCGGCCACCTTGCGAACACCGTCCATGATGATCTTGGCTGAACGCGCGTCCAAACCACTCGTCGGCTCATCCAGGAAAATCACGCTAGGCTGGGCAGCGAGCTCAACGCCAATGGTCAGACGCTTCATCTGTTCCACGGAGCTGCCGCGGATGATCTGGTCGGCGATGTCCTCCAGGCCGAGCAGCTCAATGCACTCGTTCACCGAGTCGTACTTCTTGGCGTCCGGGATCGAGGCGTCTTGGCGCAGGAACGAGCTGAAGGTCAAAGCTTCGCGGATCGTTGCAGCCTCCGAGTGCACGTCCATCTGCTCGCAGTAGCCCGTGCAGCGACGGATAGCGAGGTCATTCGCCTCGTAGCCGTTCAGCAGAATCTTGCCGGCGATTTTGCCGCCGGTCTTGCGGCCAGCAATGACATCCATGAGCGTCGTTTTACCAGCACCCGAGGAGCCCATGAGAGCAGTGATCGAGCCGGGAACAGCAAAACCGTTGATACCCTTCAGCAGTTCGAGCTGCTCTCCCTTGGGGTTCTTCGGGTCCGGAACCCAGTAGTGCAGATCTTGGAACGCCACCGTCACCGGCACGAAGTTTTTCTCTTGCGTGTTCACCTGCACCTCTACCACATCGCTTTGGCTCGCCTTAGGGGTCTGAAGCAGCGCGTAGGAGCCGTCATCCACCGACTTCTCCGATACGTCCACATTGATCGGGGCTTCGTACCGAAGGTGCTCCAGAGCCAGGTAGGACAGGAACATGAACACAACGTAGATCGACGCCAGGTAGATGACACCATAGGCGACCCACTCCTTGCCCGTATCAAGGCCGAACAGATTCAGATAGTACTCTCCCATCGTGAAGCCGTAGTCCGCGCAGTAGTCAATCGCACCATACACGCACACGTCAAACGCACTCGAGCGGTACTGGTTGATAGACAGCGCCTTGATGCTCCAGCTCATGGGACTGATCCAGTGCGCCCAGATCAAGTAGTTCGGGATCTCATCCGTCGTCACGATGAAGCCCGCAAAGATGATGAAGATCAGGATGGACATCATGCACAACGGCGTCGCAATGTTTTCGTGCGAGCACACCGACGACAGGAAGAAGAACCAGCTGCCCATGGCCAGGTTCGACAATAGCAGAACCATCTCGAAGAGGATGAAGAGTCCGGCCTCGGCGGCAAAGCCGCACATCCAGTACACGAGCGTGCCGAAGATGACGGTCTCCGCCAGTGACAGCGGAATGCCTCCGACTGAGTTCGCCAGCACGTAAGACGAGGTCCGGTAGAAGTTGGCTCCGCGTTGCTTGTAGAAGATCTCGCGGTTCGCCATGAAAACCGGCAGCTGGGACGACTGGCCCATCGACAGGAACATGACGCTGGAGAAGATGACGCCCGTGACCACAGATACCTGCGTCGGATCGAAGTTGTAGTAGATGGTAGAGAACAGCAGCCCCATGACCAGGATCATTAGCAGTCGACCGAAGATGAAGGCCTTGTTGCGGTACGTGATCATGATCTCGCGCCTGAAAAGTGTCGCCGTGCCCTCCAGAAACGACTGCTGGAACTTGGGCATCGGGTCCATGTTCTCCTTCACCGTCTTGAGCTGCTCCGGCTCGTACGGAGCCTCCAGGTCAGCGAGAGTCTCCTTGTAGAGCGCCCCCTGGCGGAAGCTCTCGCCGAACTCCTCGGGTAGACGCGGGGCCTTCGATCCCTGCTCCACTTCGTAGCGGTACTGCTGACGGGTGCCCAGGTCGAGCAGATAGTCGGCAATGTCGCGCTCAGGCGGACAATGGAAGCCCAAGTCTTCGAAGTAGCCCTCAACCTTGCTGCAGGGTCCGTGGTACATGAGTTCACCTTCGTTCAGGATCATGACGTTGTCAAACAGGGCGAAAATCTCCGGAGACGGCTGCAGCAGCGCGATCACCACCGTCTTGTTGAGCTTGTGGGCAATGCTGCGCTGGGTCTTAATGATGTCGAAGGTCGCCGCACTGTCGAGCCCCGTACTGATCTCGTCCATGAGCGACACAAACTTCATGCCGAACTCCATCTCGCCAGTCGTCACTCGTTTGCGTTCACCACCCGAGACCCCTCGGATCATGGCGTCGCCCACGATCGTGTCCTGGCAATTCTGCAGTCCAAGCTGCTGGATGACCACGTCCGGGTAGTGCTGGAAGATGGCTTTGGTGGCCTGCAGCGCCTCGAAGTTCTCCTTCTCGTTGGGCAGAGACGCGATGAACTTTTTGCGCTTGGTGATGTCACCGCCGCACACCTGGTACGCGAACTCGAGCGTCTCCGTGACCGTGAGCGGGGCGAAGTGCTTGTCGTGCTGGTCCGTGTAGGCCACGAACTGCGGCAGACGGTCGCGGATCTGCTGCCGCGGGACGTTGTTGAACGAGATGTCGCCCTCCACGGTGATGTTTTTGGCCTCGGGGAACCGGGCGCTCAGCATCTTGAGCAGCGCCGACTTCCCGGAACCGGGCTGACCGAGCAGCAGCGTGATGGTGCCCGGCTTGAAGACGCCGCTGACGTTCTTGAGGATCTGCTTGCGCACCGAGCGCTTCTTGGGCCCGGCGAAGGCCTTCTTGACGGTGTTGGGCAGCGTGGGCAGCTCCTGCTTGGAGCCGTCGTCCTCCACAACGACGATGTCGGCCGTGACTGACAAGTTGTTGAATCGCACGTCCATGTGGGGCATCGAGCGGGCCGTGGTCGCCTCCAGACTGGTCAGCATGCGGTCGTGCAGCGCCTCGGGCCCTTCGGCCATGAGGCCGGCACCCGAGTCGAACGTGATGGTTTTGGCCTGCGTTTCGACTCCCATTGCGGTTGAGCTCCGAGGAGGCAAATTGAGGAATGGTTCGAGTTGAGGAAGGCAACTTTGGAACGTGTGTTCCAGTACATGTGCATGTAACATGCGTTCGTGCTGTTGTCGCGTGGTAACTGTTTATCGACGGTACCAAGCTGTGTGCTTGGCACAATCGGAATGGGGCCTGTTGATTGGTAGGTCGGCGATTACCCGCGACTAGAGGTGCGGCAAGATTACTTTGGGCATGTGGATCTCGCATGTCAAACAGCAATCCCCCGCCCCCTTGACCGAGTCGCAATCTCGCCAATTGTCTTTCGAGGCACAATATCCACAAATTGTATCATGGCGACATGATACAACCAATCCAAGGCCCCAGTGAGGGCCTTGAAGTGGCGGCAATCTGAAACACGACGAGTTCGTTGGTCGTAAGACGACAAAGTTCGATAAAAAGACTGGATATATTAGCTGTGTATAGAAGTAGAAGTATTAGGGGTCTCCTGTTTGATAGTATTGCTAGCCCACCGCTTCTGGTGGTTGATGCAGCAGCGAGATCAGTGCCAGCACGTGGAACACCACCATGAACCGGATGACCACGAATCAGTAACACGTGATGATGCCGTGCTTCATGATTCTGAACCAACGTCGGCAGTCCGAGGGAATACGGACCACTTTAGGATACGCACCGGAGATAGATTTGCGCCGTGTGTGGCGTGTGGGATCCCGGTACCATTAATATTATTGGGGCAAAGCCCCCCCCCCAATGAAACATTCACACACTTTTTACGCTGATTTACTACTTCATTTACCCTTTATACAGGACTCAAACGACGGATATAGCATACGGGGTAGGGGAGACGTGGGCCATTTTCCGAAAAAACCCTCTGTATACGAACGCCAGAAATCAAATGTCCGACGGTTACAATTGAGTTACGCAGTAATCACCTATGTCGTATGAATTTACAGTCACTAAACAGAGGATCCAGTTTATGAAACCCGTGAAGGATCGCTTTGTATCAGGCGGCGGAAGATTACGTGATTCGATGACGTGTTAGGTACGATTTAGCACTGGTGATTTATGGCCGTCACCCGCCCCTCCATGCAGTGTGGATAAAGCCATAAGGGATCGGCTTTATCGTATTTTTGCTTTCTGGTCGATTTGCAAAATGAAGCCAAAGAGAAAACCGAAAATCCGAATTTAATGCTGCAATAAAGTCGCAAATGAGTATGTATACGAGAGCGTGTACGTCTTACACTTACTGCTTTACACATGCCGCTCATGGTCACACTTCACAATCGACCGTACTCCCCCCCTAACCCCACCCCCCAATCTGCTCAGCAACTTCCTTCCTCTCAACACAAGCCTGGACAGAATGGGACGCAACCAAGATTTCGAGAGGCGGCACTTCGCTGAAGCAGGCTTGCCGAAAAAGAACGATAGGGACCAGTTTGTGTGTAAGCACTGCCTAGCCGTGCATACCGACAACGACACAAAAAGCCGGGGAACACTAAACTCGGAAAATTGACAGGCCCTGTACTAACATTTAACCGATCAAAATAGAGGGAGATTATAATTATTTACCAATCGCTATTGT
>LGTU01000189.1:0-44923 GCA_001314425.1 Phytophthora pluvialis
TGTATGACTCTAACTATCTACCATAGTCAAACCTAGTCAAATGCATATCGAGTGGCTCTGAAGCCACGTACTGAGATCCTGTTAATAGAAGAGGTACCAAGTACCCCTTCCGTCAAGGTGACACGTAGTGTGGCTACACTACGTGCGACCTTCGCGTAACTCCGTTACACTGCATGACAATTCGACGATAGAAAACTGTTTCCACCACACAAGTATCATCTTCAACGGCGTCGACGAGAGGAGCCAGAATGCCTCCAGTTACCGGCCCGACGTAGAGGTAGATGATATTATCATACGTGCTTCGCAGCTGAGTCTTTAGATTATCTGCAACAATATATAGCAATTCCTAGGTTGTGGTCGGCCGGAATTCAAAAGCTTTAAAAAGCTGTTGTTGGGCCCAATAGTAATAAATCGAGTACGGTATTTGTTTTTACGATGGATAATATCTTGATCTACTATGAAATCTTTAAACCCTATCCCTATCCAATACAAAGCCAAGTCAACCGTGCCCCCGGTAGCATTTTCCCGCCCACCACGAAGCCAGTGCCAGTACTACCCGGTTAATGATGCGCGGACGTGCTGCTTCCGACCTGCAGCCCGAGGCTCCCGAGTTCCCGGACCCGCTCTCCGGCGAGCGCACCGACCGCTATGGCATCCCGTTGTCCATCGCTCACGCTCCGCAGACCGACCTGCCCGTGTGGCAGTTCATCCAGAAGCTGGCGACCCCGTTCCCGAACCCGAAGAGTGCCGAGCGCCCGTACACGCACGTGTGCGTCTTGTGCTCGGCCTCTCCGCCGCTGCGTCCCACGGGGAAGCGGGTGTACACGTGGCGCAGCGCTCTGATGCGCCAACGGATGTCCACGAACGCCGTGGCGCACATGCAGCGTGTGCATCCGGACGAGTTCGTCACCATCGTCGACTACAAGCAACGCAAACGGGAGGCGCTGGTCGAGAGAGCCGCAGCCAATGCGAGCGGGGAGAACCAGCCCAGGAAGAAGAGGGCCAAGAAAACGCCGGCTCCTAAGAGGAAGACCACGGCCTCTCGTCCAGTCGAGGAGATGCAGGAATCCAAGGAGAGTGAGCCGTCTGATGCGGTGCCGGCGACGACGGTGGTCAAGAGTCCAAGTGCCGCGGTGGCGGCACGGAAGCGTGCGGTGGGGAAGACGGCAGATCTGCTGAAAACGTGGCTCATTTCGTCGGGCTTGCCCGTCTCCATGCTGCAAGATGAGACGTTCCAGCATTTGCTGAAGCTTTCGAACGCGGCCATCTCGGCGTTGCCGACGGCGGCGAGTTTGAACAGTCAGGTGCAAGACGAGTTCGCGAAGTTCAGTAGTTTCCTGGGGTCGTATCTCGCCGCGGAGGCGCAGGCGGCTATGGGGCTGCCGTTTCTATCGCTGCGTCACGAGTTCCGACCGGTCAGTGGTGGTGCTGCTGCTGCTGACGATGGAGTGATAAATGATGTCGTGTCGAGCCAGGAGAAAGCGTTCCTCAGTGTGGCCGTCGGGTTCATTGATTCCCAGTGGTGCCGAGTGGACTTGGTGCTAGCGGCGAAGGAAGTTCCGCGCGGTTGGGACCAGCAAGTGAACCAACTTGTGACCCAGACTGTTTCGGACACTTACAGCACCCACTCAATGTCAAGCTATGCGCGGTTTCGCGTGGATGCCGAGATTGACTCGACATCGGATCTTGCAGCTGGAGGAGAATACGAACCTAGCACCGACGAGCACGAAGACCTGTTGACGCACACGTTACGCCGCTGTGTGATCGACGCATTGGGTGTCGGTCCCGATAGCTCGTCTGGTGGTGAGACCAATGTTCGTCGCATTCTGCGACTGCTTCAAGAGCTCTTGAGGTACTTTGAGTGTCCTGATCGAGCCAACGGTCTCGCAGAAGTTGGTGCTACGTCGTTGTATTCAGCTTCAGCAATTGACAACCTGGCGCTCTCGTCTCTAACGTCAATTGGAGCGATTGCCGAGCTCTTGCGGGTCAGTTGCTCGCGGCACCGTTCCTACTGGTTGTACTTCCAGTCGCCCGTGAGATCAACAGAACCTGAGCCGGAGGTGGAGACGGCGTGGATGCAGCTTTCCATAGACGACTGGCAGACTGCCACGGAAATCGAGGCAGTTCTGAACCAACTGATGCAGTTCCGTCTCGAAGAGCGCATAGCTCCGCGGCCAGGAGCAGTTGCGCCATCCTACGCGCTGCTGTTCCGTCGTCTGCTCTTAGTCACGACCAATGCTTCCAGCCTGAAGTGCCTCTCTCTGGAAGAAGATGACGCTGCTGTTGGATCATCACCCATGAAGCGCTCAGCGCGCCGCAAGGCGAAACATATAAACACGTTCACTTCGACTGGCCACCATTGTATCCTTCGGCTTCGTCAACTCCTCACGCAGCGGTTCGCGAGCCCTTCAGCTCCGTCACAAGTTGATGATGAAATCAAATCCATGTTGCTGGACCCCCGCATTAGCTCCAAGGCTGCCAATCTTGTCACGGACAATCGTGCTTTCCGCCGCGCTCAAGAAGCTCTGCGTCAGGAGCACCGTGTTGTTTTTGAGTTGCTGGTAGCTCGACCGGGCGACGCCAGCCCAAGTGTCGAGGACGGGGACGAGGACGAAGATGACGAGGACGACGACGAAATCAGCTCGCTTTTGATGGTTGACGGACCAAAGAACCAGCCGCCTGCTGCTCCGTCCACGAAGAGCAGTGGCAAGCGCTCAAGCGATGCCGTGGCCGAGGACGAAGCTCGCGCTTGGCGTGAGTGGCAGCAGGTGTATGTCGCGTGGGACACTCTTGCAAACGAAGGAGCAGATTTGTTCGACAAGGGCCAGTACAACTTGCTGAAGCTGTACCACCACGTGAATATCCTGATGTGGTTCCGTGATGTAGGCCAGCATGCGCACCCAGCGGCTTCGCTGCTCGCCCGCATGTACCTTGGCCAACAAACTCCTCCGTCTCGAGCCCTCGGAGCGTCATTGCTGCGATTCACGAGGCAGGAAGACGCTGATTGGGTTTCTGGGGCTGCTCAACGAGCGGAGAAGCGTTGCATCCTGCATCACAACTGGCACCAGTACCAGAAACTGAGCGCAAACGCATCGCTCGCTCCCGCCAGCGATGAAAATATCAACACTAACGCTGCCTGAGAACAAGAAACAGGTATTGACGCGTGGTGCTCGGTATTCCTATTGTATTCCGGCAACTGAATACTGGCCTAGGCATGCACTTGAAAAATCTTTTTTTTTCTTAATTTTTCGTGTCTTGAATGCGTCTGCCCTTGGTTTGGAATACGGCTCGTGATCTAAGCAACGAATAGTGATGTCCGGCCGTCGTTGTGCTTGGAGAAGCACGCGGTTGCTGAGAATCCGTAATCAAAGTGTTGCTAAACTTTTTGGAGCCGATCTTGGGTGAATGAGCAATTACGACAGCGTTTCTTACTTGTTAGCGTAGGACTAGGAGTTAGAGAATGCACTCCCACTGCTCAGGTCGTATCTTTCACAGCGTTTCGTTGACTGCTGCTGGCAGCACAGTCAAATCGAAAAGGTCCCATACCAAGTTTTGGTGACGACGAGCGGGATTCCCCCAAAATGACACAGCTTTCCCTTCCTCCAGTTCAAAGACAATGGTCGTGAGTGTCCAGCCCGACAAATCCCCCCGGGCATGCGATAGCGCGTCATGGAACACCGGCCATGACTGATCTTCCTGGTTGCCGAGCACCACCAACGCCTCATCGATGGTCGCAGGCGGGGTCAGCTCACTGTACCGATGTAGGCGATGGAGGCTGCTCTCGTACGGCGGCTGCGGAACCTGAAGCCGCTGGTACTGGTTTGCGTGAAAGAAGGCCGACACAACGCTTCCTTCTTCTTGGAACTCGTAGATCAAATGACGGTTGAACGACGCCACCTCGATATTCCAAACGCTCTTTGCCGGAACGTCCATCAATTGGAAATTGTGACCAGCAGCTTGACCAGCACGTGTGATGATGGCAATTGCGTCGTCCGCGTTTTTCGCCGTCAGCAGGTCACGCGAGATGAATCCTCTTCCAATACCGCCAGCAAATATCTCGGGTGGCTGGACAACTATCAACATCGTACACAAAGCGACTATTAGCTCTCTTAGCTTCAGTAAACAAGGCATATATAAGTCGCCACCTACAGTTGAGTGTGAACGCTACGCCGTTCTGGTTGAAGCCAAACGCGCCCGACGGAAGATCCCCCAGATACGTATACGCTACAAACGTCGGCTCATCCGCAATCTTCGCAATGACGATCGCCGTGCGGTTCACATCCTCCTCCCCGCTATCTTCATTATGCGCAACCACGTGCATCTTCGAGCTCGTCAGAACGATGTCTGAACACCGCAAGACCGGGTGTCTCCCTTCAGCGGGGAAAACCTTGCTCTGGAAACTCGGCGGGATCGAGTTGGAGAATTCCTCCACTAAATTCTCAATGAAAACCGTCTCGAACGGCACGCCGCTGCCTTCCGCGACGCCCTCCAGCTCCTCGACGTATTGCTACACGACACGAAACCACCAAAAAGCACACTCTGAGACTCCGTATCCCAGGGTTTTTTTTAACTGGGAAAGCGAGTGCACTTGAGCCACCCACGGGGAACGTCGCCCGGTGCACTGCGAGGTACCGATCCAGCAGCTTGCGCCCCGTCGACGTGTGCGCGAACGGCAGCAGCAGCGTCTTCAGCTTCGTGTTGAGCCGCATCCGCTCCTGGATCTTGTCCTGGAATCGCAGCCCCATTTCCCGTCCAAACTCGAAGTGCGAGTCGCCATAGAACTCGAACACTTGGTCCCCGTACACGCCGAAGAGCGCGCTCCACAGCGCGACCACCACCGCCTGCAGCCTCATTGACAACTGCGCTGCTCGCTCATCAAAGGTGAAGTTGGTGTGTCCGTTATGTGCGGTTCCACTTCAACTTGGGACCGGTTAAGACCGACATGAACCGGTTAATACACTTCCCTTTTGTAAAGAGCTTCTGGAACGCCGCTTCGCTGGCCAATCCGAGGGCCGATAAGTAGCGAAAATGTCTTCCCAACCGTCAGCAGGAGCGGCGACCCGCGCCAGGGGCAGAGAGGAAGCCGCCGCCAAGCGCCGACGCCCCAAGGCGAGGAAAGTCTCAGCCAAGCAGCAGAAGATAGCGACGAAGTCGGTCATCGACCTCACGACGCCGGAGGAGGAATCAGACGACAAGGAGAAGAATCAGATGGAGGCGCACTTGGAATCCGAGGACTACTTCGAGGTGCTGAACCTGCCGCGCTCGGCCTCGGGCGCCGACGTCAAGCGCGCATACAGGAAACTGGCGGTGCAGTGGCATCCGGACAAGAACCGCTCGCACCCGCGCGCCGAGGAGTTCTTCAAGAAGATCAGCGAGGCGTACGAGGTGCTGGGCGACCCGGAGAAGAGGCCGCGCTATGAGAAATACGGCAAAGCAGGGCTCGACAGGCGCGCAGCTTCGACTCATGGAGATGACGAGTACTTCGCCTTCAGTGGCCGCGCGGGCTTCTCGACGCAACACGCGCGAGACATTTTCGACGCCTTCTTCGGCGGTCAGGACCCGTTCGAAGCCTTCTTTGGGGGGGGACGACAACGTCGAGGGTCGTCGCAACGACGATTTGGAGACGACCCATTTCAATCGGTGGCCTTCGGAGGAATGGGGATGGGCGTGCGTGACTTCGGGAATATGGGCGGCATGTCCATGATGGACTCGTTCTTTAGCGACGGGTTTGGAGGCTTGAATGGCTCAGCTGGTGCAGTGTTTTCTACGAGTATGAGCTCGTCGAGCTCGACTTTCACGGACCGTAATGGTCATGTGGTCACGCAGAAGACGACGACCACTACGGGCGCGGACGGACGTACAGAGACTGTTACGGAGGAGTATCGCAATGGCCAGCTCGTGAACTCCACGTCGTCTTCGTCGGCTACTGGCAGTCGTCTGGCTGATGCGGGACGAATGCAACTGGAAGGGAGAACGAGTCAAAGCACGACGAACAGCAGCCACAGCTACCAGCGTCGTGGGTCGAACAACTCGCGCCACTAAACCGAGGAAGAGGTGACAGGAAGGCTAATACTTCAGACCGACCTGCTGACAGCAAGATGTATGATCGCAAGCGTAGAGGACGTAGAAGAAGGAGCCTAGTTAGTGGGAAAATGTCGTGAAGTTTTACGAGGAGCTGCCACACGACCCCATTCGCGTCAGATTTAACGAAATATTTACCTCATGCAAGCAAAGCTGTAGATTGACAAAGGCTTGGAGCTCGATGCGCATCTGAAAGTCCTCGACGTCGATCTTCTCGATATCTCTATGATTTAACCTGATGTAAGCTGCTGCTTGTGCTCATTCTCGCGCTGAATGGTTTGCATCAAGTGATGAATGAACTCGGAGACAGTTGCAGTTCGCGTCTGCGAGGCAAAAGTTAAATGTATGTCCTGCTTCGAGGTGAAACATCAAGCGAATTACGGAACATACCTGAACAAAGAAGGCGTGTGCCTGGAATGGGAGCTTGCGCAATGCTCGACCGCTGAATCCTTCCGCCATTTCTGCAGCCTGCAACAACTGCGTTGACAACTCCAGGTCTTCACAACCATTTTGAGCACCTGACCGACTCGTGATTTGGTCCATCATCCGCTTTCTCGATGCCAGTCTTCTTGTTAACTCTAGGTACTCAAACACAGGCAGCGTGCTGAGCTGGATTATTCTCACCCGCTGAAGCTCTTCAACACAGCTCCGCAATATTTCATAGCGCGCATGAGACGACGGGAGTCCGATGTACCTGGCACAACGATAACACAATGTTAGTTTCCATGATGTACTTGTTCGTGCACTCAACTTACTGTTTGATGTCGGCTCGGTCAACAAACGCCACGTCGATGGCTTCGGTGATGTTAGATGTGGTGAGGATCAGCACGTTCGAGTGCCGCTTCAACGAATCCAGCTGCGTAAGCAGTGCATTGACAACGCGAATAGCGTCGGACGGCTCTGATCCGCTTACAGCAGACTTTCGCGCTGCTGTCAGTGACTCAACCTCGTCTAAATGCAAAACATATTGCACACGGTTATTATACAACCCAAAGCAGCTTTGGTTGCGCTTGCACGCGCAAACGCACCGATCAGCACGCAAATCAAGGAGTCCTCGTCCTCCACCAGTTCTTGGATCTGACGGAAGAGCTTCATCACGAGCTTGCCGCTCTCTGAAAACCACTACAGTCATGCAAGCACGCGTTAGTTCAGTGAATCCTGATCTCACAGCGACGCTGAGCCTCGTAGCAACAGAACTGCGCACCTTGCTGAAAAGGCTATGAGCGTTGATCTCCAATAAAATCGCATTCGGGTATCTACACACCCGTAACGCCAAGCCCAGTTAGTTTTCAGATCCTCAAATCCACCAAAAACCAAATTCATAACGAACCGAGACGAGAGCCGAATGCTAAGCTTGTGGGCCAGCGCCTTGCACAAACTGGTCTTCCCCGTCCCCGGCGGGCCGTGCAGCAAGACCACCCGATTCCACGATATGATATGCGGGTTCACCTTGGAATCCGAGAACAGCATCGCTGTCATGGCATAGTCCAGCACATTCTGCTTCACAGCAGAGTCGAAGATCAGCGAGTCCCAAAGGCCGTCGAAAATCGCAGCCGGAAGAATCGTCTGCTGGCAGGTCGTCACGTTCTCGTCGTCCTCTGCCGTCTCCTCTGCAGGGGCTTCCTACAAACCACCAAACCAACTCAAGTTGAGTTTTTCATCATCTCTACATGTTGCTACCGGTATTGCAGTTGCAACCGCCTACATCGCTGAGCTTGAACACGTGCACGAACAAATGCGCCTCCGAACGAGGAACTCCAGCGTTTTCACACCCCTCCCCGTCAAACTCGGTGATGTCGATCCGTTCTACGTGCCCAGCAAGCGGCGAGTCCCCAGGCAACGCAACAGAGCCTGTGTCATTGCAATTAAATGCGTTAATTCAGTACGTTGCCAGCTCTTTCTTGGGGAGTGCCGTACGCTTGGAGAAAAGAGAGCAGGTGGCGCCGAGGAATTCCGCGACGGCTGCGCTCACTTGCGCGTAGTCAGCGACGCTCTCCTGCCTCAAGCACACCTCCACTGCGTAACACGAGAATCTTCCGTCAGCAAAAAAGAGCGTAGCAACGGCCAAGGCTCTGCAGCAAAGCGCACCGTGCACAGGCCGAAGCGCCTCCATTGCTGCCTCGAATGCACTGTTATTGGTTACAGTACCTAACCGCTTTTGTAATCATGTCCTAAAATGTCTACATACCGGTAGCTGCACTTTGTTGCAGTGCAGTGGTCATGGACGCCAAGGTGGCGGCAGGAGGCAGCGCTGGTGAAGCCGGACAAGAGGAAGATGCA
The DNA here is from genome assembly GCA_001314425.1 of Phytophthora pluvialis. Taxonomy (NCBI): domain Eukaryota; phylum Oomycota; class Peronosporomycetes; order Peronosporales; family Peronosporaceae; genus Phytophthora; species Phytophthora pluvialis. The sequence goes on from LGTU01000189.1 coordinate 8,362, forward strand.
GTTGTCAAGCCAGCGACGATGGAGGCATCTACGAAGAGCAACAACGAGTCCGACGCCCGCAAGCTGTCGGGGACGACCCCAGTTCTGAAGCGACGGTCGTCCTCCACGCTCAGCCTCGACCTCGCCGAGTTGTCGCTGCTGGATGTGCTGACACATGCGGCTACGGACATACTGGGCTCGATTCCAGCGCAGCGCTGCATCGTGTACGTCTACGACATGGCTGCGAACTTGTTGAGGCCTCAGGTTGTGGTGGACTGCAATGACAAAGACGCGGGGGAGGCACAAGCCGCGTCTAGCAGTGAGCCACAAGCGCCTGTAACGGAAGAACCAGGTGAAGTGAGCAACAGCAGCAATGCGGCTGCTATTACTAGTGAAGATGTGGCCACGTCGCCGCTGGTCAGCTTCCCACCGGTTGTGGGGATGGTTAGTTCCTGCTTCCTCCAGAGAAGCTGCCTCCGGATGCAAGAGCCGAATCCGGTACGATTCGTTGATTGATAATTCTCATTATGTGTGTGTGTCTGACGCTCTTGTTGACGTCTGTAGCATCGCACCTTCTATCGAGAGTACGATGTGCCAAAAGACATGCAGGTGGGCTCGATCCTCTGTGCTCCTGTTATCCTGTACCACCGAGCGATCGCGGTGATTCAGGTTTGACTTTTCTATTCATTGGTGCTTGTTGCTGGAATGCCAGAACGATCACTAAGCTCTGCAGTGCACAGCTTTTGAATCGCATGGATACGACGGGAGATCGAATTCCTTTCGAGGATGTCGAGCACGATGCATCCCCGCAAGACGTCAAGAACGAGGCTAGCAGCGAAGTCACGCTACGAAGACTCAAAACCGTCAAATCGATTGTGCTGACAGGGTTTTCAATCAAGGATGAGCAGAAGCTACTGCACTTTACCACGCACATTGTGGTGAGTGAGCTATAGGCCCGTTCTCTACCAAAGCATCGATGCCTTTGTCCGACATGAGAACCGCGGCACTAATTATCTCACCTCCTCTCTTGACATGCTTCCTTCGTACAGCAAACAATCGAAATTAAAGCCAAGAAGCTTGCAAATGTCCGCAACCATGCCAAAATTCGCGAGGATAAGGCGCAGCAGGCTCTGGACCTACTTAACGCTTTAAATGGGGACATCGTAGCCCTTGTCAACAGTAGCGAGATGCTGCGTCCTACAAATGTAGCAGAGCGCGCCATCTACGTGCGCCACGCAACCATTACAAGATTGCCGTCTCAAAGAGAGGTGCTCACAGACAGGCTAGGTGCGTTGGTTGTCATCATGCGCTTGCAAGCGATGTTCCGAGGGCGGCGTCAGCGCCGCGCTGAGAGATTTACAGAGGAGCTGGAGAAGTTTAGAAGACAGCGCGAGCGGATGAAAACGGTGATCGTGATGCAACGCGTAGCTCATACCCCGGAAGAACCCAAGCCACGAGTACACGAGAAACCTAAGACTAGTCGTCCAAAGGAAGGCTCTTCTCGCTCCAAAGTGCGAGTGGAGGAGCCAAAGAAGGCTCCGCAATCTCCACCTAGGCCGTCTGTGAATACCCCCGCTCCCCCACGCCCGCGACTACCGCAACAACAAGCAGCCCCGCCGCCTCGACCACCATCTCAGCCCACGCGAATCCAAAGCAGGAGAACGAGCGCAGTGAAAATCCAAAAAATCTTCCGCCGACACCAGCAGCGGCGACATGCACTACGACCCGCAACTCCTGCAAAACCCGTTGACTGTGAAGTGTCCAAGGAAGTCCCCAGCGCCGTGAAGGTGCAGTCGTTTATCCGAGGCAATCTGGTGCGAAAAAGGCTCCGGCAAGCGTTGCTCTCTCCGCTCATTGTCTGCCTGCGAGTTGCGTCTTCCTCAGCCGAGGTTGATGCGAATCAAAGCGGTTCCGATAGCCCTCGCTCAGCGAAGCTGCGGTCCCAGACGTGCGTCTACGCAATGCCGGAGCGTCCTAGCATAGCGCCTCCTATCCACCGGCGCACTTCGGCCTCTAGCCACAACCAGGACGAGCTTTTAGACGAATACCAGCAACAGAGCAAGACGCAAGGCGTTGCAGTGCAGTCGCGGCAACTTGTTGCCATCCACCGGGGAGATGCCACGCCTCGCTTGCAGAAATCACCTACTCGTCGACCGAGACCGCGCTGGGATCGGTTGGTATCGTCCGTGGTTTGGGAGACAGCCCAACACGCCAGACATGAGCTGGCCCCGCCGGCCGTAGAGTTTGTCAACCGAAGCCGACCAAATGCCAAACGTCCAGAAGCGCAGTCGGATAAAGTGAGCTCGCCTCGCGCCGCATCCCCGGCGAGCGCCGCCGAGAGCAGCAAGAATCAAAGCGGCGCGACCAAGCCAAGCGTCCGACTGCCTGCGCTCGCTCCGCAGCCCCAGCAGCGCGACGCGGGACAAGGTTCGCTTTTGTGCTGTCTGCTACCAGCGCAAACCAAGCGGTTGGCGGGCGGGATCGCGCCGATCGCTCAAGCGGGCCGCAGGGCTGTCAAAGCGAAGCAGACGCCATAGACGGCTGCTGCCGTGCAGCCTACAGGTGACGCGCCGGCTAGAGATTGATCTGCTGCAAGTTGCAGCCTGCAACGAATGACGTGTTCTAGTTGACAACAAGCTTCAACAGCGCTGCTCCGTCTCTCTTGATTAAAGCGATTAAAAGTCGTCCGGCCGCCAGCGACGACGGTCTCCGCTGGCAAAAGCTCCGTGCAGAATGCGCCCAGTGCCTGCAACTGCGGGGCCCACGGCTAGAGAGCGAGGATAATGTGAGTTTTGTGCAGTTGACAGGCCCTGCACCTCCGCCCGCGCGAATCTCGCCAGCGCCGCCGCCGCGAAATATCATCAGAGCGTGTCTCGGTGTCCCAACGCGCAGAGTTGATGCAGCCTCCGGCTCTCGTCGCTGGGTGCAGGTTGCAGGCCACTGGTACGACTCGTACTAACGTTATAATAATACGAGCCCTGCTCCGAGCAGTGCTCGTCAAGCGCAGAGCTCTTGGCTGCAGCCGAAGCGATCTGACTGCACGGGCGGCCCGCCAGGTGGGATTTGCGTGAGCCCCGCCCGATTTGCAGCACGAGCTCGCGGCCAAGCTAACGATGGCCTCTTGAAGACAGCGACTGCAACTCGGGGCTGGGTGGCGAGCGAGTGAGCTCTGGGCAGGGAGAGAAACTGCGAGGCCGGCGCGTACGGTATCTGATCCCTGCGGCAACGGCGACCAGGCCCAGGCATTGCCAGTGTAGGTCTCCTCCACGCTGCCGTTGCCCGACTTGGCGGGTGCGTTGCCGCGCGATGCAAATCAATGCCACTCACGCGCCACGCACTTTCGGATACAGTGGCTCCATCCCTCTCGCCTCGCATCTGATACAAGGTGACGAGCTCGCCATCACGGCATTGAGCGGTGCTCGACGAGCATTGCGCAGCCAGCCAGCCACATCGACTTGAGCCCCAGCGTTTGAAGGCGGTGACAGATGGCCGTATTAGGCCATCTGCCGCAAGCAGGCAGACGCCAGGGCGAGCTGTGCCGCGCATTTGCTCAACTTGACCATCAACCGGATCTGGGACAGACGAGGCGGTGGCTGGCGGCACCGGACGGTGTGCTTCACTGATTGCACCACCGACGACACAACACGCGATACCAGATAGTACCGGTAGTGTCGGCCTAAAGTCCAGCCAATCACAGCAGTACCTTGCCAGACACGCTATCGCTTTACGAGGGTTAAATGGGAAACTGACGCTACCGCCGCCAACCGGTTCGTACCGGAGACATAGACAAAGTGCTCGTGTGTTTTGTATGGGAGATTCGGCTTTGCAGAGCGGACGAGGAGGGGGGGCGAGTGAGTGTACAGCCCCAGCTGTGCGTGTTGTTGGGCGAGTGCCAGAAAGCAAAAAGAGCGAGCGACCAGAGGGACGAGCGTCCTGCAACTTGCAAGCGAGGAGAGAGGGGAAAGCACTGAAGCGCCTGCCAGCAGCAGCGACACTTTGTTTGAGGCTGCTTTGCCACCTGTTTCTTTCTTGTCTCTTCGTCACTGGCCGAGCGACCATCACTCTTGCATTCCGCACTCGTTCGCGCACAGTATAGAACGCTGAGGGAGCCATGGCGCACATGTTGGAGGCGCGCATGATGTCGCGCAACACGTCGGCCTCGAGCCTCACGGCGGCGGCGCGCGCCAGCCGCCGCAAGTCGAGCATCAGTGGGCCGTCCACGAACGGCAGCACCGTGTCCAGCACGCCGCGCAGCCGGCGGCCGTCCCTCTCGCGCGGCACGAGCAGCAACAGCGGCTCCAACCTGGCGGCGGCGGCCGCGAGCTTCGGCTCGGCCACGCTGAGCGGCAGCCGGTCGCGCCCCAAGAGCAACGGCGGCACCATGGCCACGCCCAACCTTATTGACCTCAAGACCATCACGGCCGAGGAGGTGGAGTGGGAGGGCTACCTCTACAAGCAGCGCAAGATCGTCAAGAGCTGGACGCCGCGCTACATCACGCTGCAGAACCGCACCGTCTCGGTCTACAAGTCCAAGAACCACGCACTGGCCAAGGAGCAGCACCGCGGCCGCTGGGTCATCAAGCAGATCCTCAGTTCGCTACCTTCCGCGGGCTTCGGCGGCTCCAAGCTCAAGCCCGAGGAGCTGGGCTTCAGCTTCCTGGCCACGAACGGCAACCTCATCCACTTCATTGCCGCGTCCGCGGTGGAGAAGGCCATGTGGATGCACATGATGCAGCTCAGTCTGCACAACACCACGGCCAGAGAGGCCACGCTGCTGCAGCGAGGACGCCCGCGTGGCGACGTGCCCCCCACACCGACGCCCACGGCCGCACGCTCGGCAGACGAGGTCGTGTCGCTCGAGTCGTCGATTACGACGCACCTCGCAGAGAAGTTCTTGGCTGATCTGGTGCATCTCCTGACCGAGACGTCGCCGGAGAATGTCATTGAGCGCTTGCCGTCGTTCCTGCGCCAGCTGAGCAAGGATGTCGAGTTGCTGTTCGATCTGGAGACGTGTGAGACGACGCAGCCGTCGTGCGTGTTCAAGGGCATTTACCACGGACGCGAAGGGTTCGTGCACTTTGCGGCGCTGTACGTGAGCAAGTACTTGCTGGCGACGGATGTGAACGAGAAGGTCGCTCACAAGGCGGACGATGATGACCACCACGCGTTCTGCTACTCGGGCCATCGCCTCATCAACACGGTCTCCGGATCCACGACTGAAGGCAAGTTTGGACTGCAGACCACGTTCACTCCGGCACGGCGCATCTCTCGCGTGGTGCTTTCGTTCCGTCAGCGCAGTGCGTCGGCTTCGAAGTCTCGCCGTGTTACGACGAACCCGATGGCGGTTGCGGAGCACCCGGCTTGCTTCCACCAGTACTGTCTAACGAAGCGTTCGCTGGCGCTGTCGTTCTCAGACTTCGATGTAGTGGGCGTGCTTGGCCAAGGTGGGTTCGGTACCGTGGTTCTTGTGCAGCGCCACCTCAACCCGGACGAATACTTCGCTATCAAGATTATTGACAAGCAGTCCGGAGCTGAGAGCGCGCTGAAGGAGCGACGCATCTTGTCTGGCGTTCGCCACCCGTTCTTGACGTGCTTACGCTTTGCTTTCCAGACGCAGACGAAGCTGTACCTCGGTATGGACTACTACAAGGGCGGAAACCTGTATTTGCATATGCATTCCTCGAAAATGGACCCGAATGTGTCGACGAGCAGCGGACGGCGATTCTCCGTGGAGCGTGCTCGCTTCTACGCAGCAGAGCTTGCGATTGCACTTTCGTACCTGCACGCGCATGGTATTATCTACCGTGATCTGAAACCGGACAACATTATGCTCGACAAGACCGGCAACATTCGTCTTGTGGACTTCGGTATCTCAAAGCAGCTGCGTCTCGAGGGAGGACCGGGCAGCCACAACTATTCTCAGGCTGGTACTCTGGCCGGCTCCCCTGCTTACATTGCCCCTGAGCAGCTGCTCACGCAAAAGCCGCAGTATGGCATGGAAGCGGATTGGTGGAGTTACGGTGTCCTGCTGTACGAAATGCTGACTGGCAGCACTCCGTTCTTCGACCCAAACATTTCGCAGATGTACAAGAAGATTCAGACTGCGGATGTGAAGTACGAGAGATACCCGCCGATCGACGAAGATGCCATTGACCTGTTGAAGAAGCTGCTAGTCCGTGATCCGGCAGAGCGTATTGACATCGACGGTGTGCGCGACCACTCGTTTTTCGCTTCGATCAACTGGGAGCAGGTGGAGATGAAGGAGGTTGAGCCCCCTTTCATCCCACCGACTGAAGAGTTGATGCAGAATGTGCACGAACACTTCCGCAACATGAACGTGGACGAAACACTCGGCGAGAACCCCAAGGTTATCAACGGAAAGAAGGCATCTACCGTTGCGAACGCCAACGACGAGTCCCACTTCGACGAGTTCAGTTTTGCGTACGACAAGACTCGCGATACGTTCGATGATCTCTCCATGGCCGACGAGGGTTGGTTGGTGCGACAGCTTCAGGAAGGCGCTGCAATGCGTGGACGCTTGAACGCCAGCGATACCGATCCCATTCCGGACGAATTGGGCAGCGAGGACGAGATCGCGCATCCAATTCTGAACGGCCAGGACAGCAGCGAAAGCGACGAGCCGGAAGTCGAAGTCACCAACATCTAAGCGGAGCTTGGTCGCTCCAAGCTCGGAGAACGTTAAGATCACGGCTCTTTTGTGTTTGAAGCAAAATTGAGAACAAACTAGCAGCCCGACAGTGTATTCATCATGGAGAAGTCGGCATAAAGGTCAGAGCCGCATAACGAAAATATTTTTGTCCCAGAACATTGCTTCGATCGATACCTGTGCATGATTTCTTGACGACTATCATAGCACCTCGATCTGGTAGGTATCATCGTGATGCTCGTGTTGAGCAAGAAGATTTATTTACGCATAATCTACAGCGCATTGCAACTACTACCATTGGTTGCAACTACTACAATTGGGTTGCAACTACTACAATTGGGACACACCACTCGCCTACGACGCTGTTTTCTGTTTCTTGCTGACCGGAGTGGCGCCTGGACTAGCGTTTGTGCCGTCTTGGTCGGTGTCGCTATCCATGACAAGATCCGGGGCGCGGACACGCCTCAAGTTGGCAGGTGCTGTATTCACTGCGCGATTGATCAGGGCCAGATCCTGCGTCAAAACAAGCAGAAAAAGAAGCGTGTTAGCGATCTGAACCAGCTACACAATACCAATCCAGATAGAACTTACTCGTGCGGGGCTCTCGCCAATCGCGTACAGAGCGTGCGAACGCGGCGTCAGCTCAGACCGCCGATCTAAGCGCACTTGCTGCAATGGGGACATGAACACGTTCGAGGACTTGACGCGCTTCGGCGACGTCTGGTTCATCGATACAGGCAGCGTTTGCACTTCGGCTGAAGTGAACATTTGCAACGCGGACACGGCCGGTGACGAAACAAAAGGCGACGACCGTATACCACGGCGAATGGGGCGAGGTGGTGTGCTCGGTAGTACGCTGCTTCTGTCATTGGCCGCTCTGGAGGAGCTGCTTTGTGTTTGGAGAAGTTTCTGAACGGTTTCTGATGCTGCTCGAGCAATGCTTTCAGCATCGGACGTAGATGCAGCTAAACCCATAGCACCGCTGTTACCTTCTCTTCGCGGAGTGAAGCCTGGTGTGAGTGCCTGGGGCACACCAGATGCTTCAGCCACAACAGCGTCGGCCGCAGCCATTTGTGATTCGTGGCACTGAAATTGAAGAATGAAGACCTTCATTGGCGTAATGTAACACCGGTTGTAAAACTTGATGATATCTCCACGCGATTTCTCGCTTTCAAGTATGATACCATGGGTCACACCTTCGCCACTGCGTGGCGAAATAAGCGGGCTACCGCCTGCGGAGTTGATACCAGTGGGAGTCTGTCGATTGAGCTGCTTGTAGCATGTCAGCAAGCGCTTGAAGGACATTGTTGCCGCCGCCTGAGAGACATTAGGTCCCCGCGAAACTTTGCACACCGCATAAATATTGCACAGCACGATTAGGTCCAGGTGACGGTCTCTCAGCAGGTATTGGTGGGACGTGATGCACTCCTTCACAGCAGTCCAGATCTGATTTTGATCGGCCGAGTCCAAGCCCAGAAGGCTGCAGAGTTGGTAAATTCTGGAAGCCGCGCGAGATAGCACCATTCGGAAAAAGAGACGAAGCACGGGCGCATGACCGGCTGGGCCAGCAAGAGTAGCAGATCCATCCCCATTCAAGCGATCCGTCATGCTGGGGGTGCTTGGGGACGCAGCTGAAAGGGGTGTGCCAGGAACAGAACTGGACGGGCGTCGGGCACCAGCTAGGAGCTGATAAAGAGCTGAATCTGATTTCCACACGGCCGAGTCCAAGATGCGGTTCTTTACATCGCCCATGTGCTTCTTCAATGCAGAAGGAAGCTTCGGTGCGTACTTGACGAAGCTTTCGCTGGTGGTAACGAAGTGGAAGGCGTTCACGTGCAAGTGTTCAAGCAGGAACGGGTACGAGATCGTGATGAGCGAGTGTGCTTTGAGTACCACCTCAGCACTGCACGCAAACAGCGCAGCAAGGAAGACCTCGTTGTTCAGCAGCTTGGAGAAATCGCTGTTGCGTAGTCGCTCGCGCTCCGACAGTAACAATGGCTCTAGCACTCTGTAGAACAGCACAACCGTCAGGTTTTTGGTGCGCTTTAGGCTGTCATCCACGCCTGACGAAAAGTTCCGTACGCTGCCATTTTCATCTGCATTGCCGTCCTGATCATCGTCTATCACCATCGTCGCTGTAGAGCGCACCCTCCCCGATGTTACCCGACCTGTGTTTCGTGCTGCAAGCAGCAATTCGGAGTGCTCGAGCAAAACGCGTGTGATGCGCTCCGTTGGGTCCACCGCGCAATCCGAGAAGAACTGACGAAGTTGTGGCGTCACGGGCGTCAACATGGTGCGCGACAGAGTTTCACGCACCCAGTTATTTGTCTCGACCGCCGCGGTGACAGGCGTACACATGGATCCTGGCGAGGGGCGAGGGCTTGCACCGGAGGAAAGAAAGCGTGAGCCGCCAGGCGAGCCTTGCCACTGCCAAGAATGCATCAGCGGCGAATTGATTCCACGACCGTGAAACGGTTGCTGGCGATGGCGAGGTGGTGTCATCATTCCTCTCGTGACTGGGGTAGAAGGACCATTCTCTCGTCGCCGAGCCATCATGTTGCGACGCACTGGCGACAGCATCCCATCCGCAGCACTCCGGCTGGTACTCAATCTGCCACTTGAATCGGCGGGTGCCGGTGTGGAACTCGAGGTGCTGTTGCCATTATCCGTTTGCGCAGCCGCGCTCGCGCCCATAATCGTGCGTCGAATGCGTGCATCCAGGAAAAAGCGCTCGTCCAGCTTGCCGCAGCCATCGAGGTAGTCCTCCTTGTATCTCTCCGAGAGCCTCGCGACGTTCGCTTCGAGCACCGCGTCCGCAAACAGCGTCATACTCAGCACCGCATGCTCCCCCGCCTCCTTCTGTAACACACCCTCGTCTCTCAATTGCTGCAGCACGAGTCCCAAATGCTCCGATGCACGTGAAACATCCGCCGGGTCCACTCTCGGCGTGGCGCAAAGAGTTTCCAGAATCTGCGCACTCGTCTTGACCCCCGCCCCCACCTTCACGGGCGACGCCTTGCCATCCCCCAGCGCCCCCATCGCACTCAGCGCCGCGGCCACTTCCGCCTCCACCGTCGCTTGCGACGCTTGGGCGTTGGTGATGACCAAATGCAGCGTGGCCAGCAGCAGGTTGTACAGTTGTCCCAGTCCGGAATAGTGCGCCCCCAGTCTTCTCTTCGCCAGTAGAAACACGAGCCAGCCCCCTTCAAAGAGCCTCCTGTGCCGAGTCCGTGTCTCCAGCTCCTTCTGCTGCTGCTCGTCGCCCACTGGGCCCTCGGGCTCGGGGTCAGCCGGAAACAGCGACGGGTTCCGCTTCTGCGCCGGTTTCTTGGGCGCGAGCGCCTCCCAGAGCACGCGGAACTTCTCGAACAGCAACGTGGCAATGGTAAACTCCTCCTTGAGCAGCGTGGTGGCCGCCAGCAGCTCCGGCTCGAGCAGCAGGCGGTTGAAGAGGCTCGTCAGGTAGAGCAGGAACTCCTGCAGCCCCACGCCCGCCTCGGCCAGCAGCTCCACCAGGTGCCAGTCCAGCGCGGGTCCTGCGTCTGCAGAGTGATGGTCCTCCTGCGCCTCCTCCGCCTTGATCTCCTGCGTCATCCCCGTGGCCACGACGGCCACGAGCGCCCAGATCTGGGCCGGCTCGCTCTCTTTGCTGCGCGCGTTGCTCTCGTCCGCGCCGGCCATCGGCGCGGACGGCAGGATCTGGTCGTATAAAGTCTGCGAGTGCTGCAGCAGCGGCGCGTCGCGGCGGATGCTTGCGAACGCCCCCGAGGCCGACGCCGACGCGAAGAAGCGACTCAGCGTTCCCGCCATTTTTGCGGACTTCAAGGGCGGAAGACGATGACTACTGAGTGCCAAAGCAGCGGGAAAAAATAAATAGACGATGACAGGTTTGGGAAAACCTGCGAAAGGTTATCAAATGTAGCCATGTAGATGTCGTTGGTGAAAGCTTGGGTGCCCTACATATACGCCGCCTCGTGTCTGGAGTCCTCGAGCTGCTGGATGAGCGCTCGTCGCTCGGCGAGGTAGAACTGCAGGTCTGCAGTGAGTCGCTGCGTCTTGACTGTCGAGACCTGTGCCACGTCGCTCGCCGTGTGCGCGACGATCTCGTCTTCGACGTGCTGGATCTGCTGGCGAATGTGCCGCAGCAGTGTGAAGTTGTCCACTCGGTCGGAGAGCGACATGTCCACGCGGGTCCGAGGCGGTGCCGGTCCTGATGGAGTTGTAGGGATTCCGTTGGCATATTCTGTCGACGGCGAGTGTCGTCGCTCCGACTCGGCCGGACTCACTGGCTGCAGGAACATGTTGGTGGCACTGGCACTGTTGGTGATCGTGGGGGTGTCCGACTCGTCCGTCGCCACCCGTTGGCGCTTGGCACTGATGAGGAGCAACTGGGGCTCCTCCGTCGCTGCTGTCGCTGCGGGGTCTCGGTTCTCAGCGTCCTCGTCTTGGTCAATGGGCGGCTGTCGCTCTAACTCGACCGCCTTCTCCGCCTTCCTCTTGTTCCTGTAGCTCTCGGGCACTTGTCCCTTGAGTTTCTTCTGCGCGATGAGCTCCGTCATGAAGTCCTTGCAGCGGTTCTTGTAGTAGCGCACGCCCAAATACACACACACTTTGCGCAGACCTTGGTAGGTGATTCTGGCCGTCTCGCGGCCCTGGATCGAGTGCGCGTAGGGCACGACGCAGAGCTCGCCGTCCTCCTCCACCTGCTGACGCTCGCGGATCTCCACGTCCTCCAGCGACAGCGTCTCCGTGAACGACCACTTCGAGTTGCGCTCTTCTCCTGCTGCTCTCCCCATTACTGTGCGAACGTAGAGCATATGAGACTAAGGAGAAGTGGACGCGTAGGAGAAGTGGATTAGGAGCAGAGGAGACGTCACTTGGGTTCGGTCCAGTCGTAGGTAGGTGCCAAAGGTGCTCACAGTTCAAGGTTGCCCGTGACTTGTTGGGCAAGGCGATTCTGTCGGCGTTGTCGCAAATGGCACTTTGACAATTGGAGTGGCTTCGCCTTCATCGCAACGAAGGCTTCGTATGGAAGAAGCCGCAGTATTAGGAACGCAGACCCCTTGAGGTGGTGCCATGCTAACCTGACGACGGATTGTAAATGTTGTGATGGTGTGTGTGTGGGGGGGGGTCAAGGACGATTTTTGACAGTGTGAAAGGTTTGGTATCGAAGACGGCATGTACAGTGTCCATACGACTACGGCAAGTACAAGCCAATTGAGACCGAGCCGCCACCATGAAATCCCTCGCTGCTGTCTCTTGCCTGCCGCTGGTACCAGCAATAGGAACTGCAGGTATCGTAATTCGCTACTGCCTTGGTGAATGTCGTGGTGATCTTCCCCCGAAACAGCTCAACTCGACACCTTGCTTCACAACTTTTCCGTCACCTGGACCATCGTCACGGCCTGCGATCGTGTCGTCGAGTGGCTTCAGGAAAAAATATCCACGATGACGGCCACGTTTGGAAGTTCTCTGTGCGGCCACGAATGCAAACAACCATTTGCATCGTCAAGTGGGTGGACAACGACGGTAAAATGAAGTATGTGAAGTAGCTGTAATGCGCTGCCCATTTTGAAGTATTTATTCGCGCGGAATCTAGGAATCATTAAGCCTGAAAGGCTTCTAGCAGCAAACGGCAATCTCGAGGTAGTTAGTTAAGTGATTACATTGTGAGCAAGGCTTGGGCACTGAGTGTCGACGCGATGAGGAAGGCTCCAGAAAAATAGACACTTCAATGTTCTTCGAGCTGGATCCAGGAATCCCGTGATGGAGTATGCTGCGAAGCACGGTTCGCTGGAGATTATCCGGTGGCTCCATGCTAATTGGTCCGGCAGTGCAGGCGTGGCTGCAATGGTGGCCACCTCGACTTGGTAAAGTGGTTGCACGATCATCAAACGCAGGGCTGCTCCGAATTATAATAGCGATGGTTGGTGCTACGATGAATGGACACTTGAACGTCGCGCAGTCCATCTGGACGTCGTGAGGTGGATTCATTTCAATCGTGGTGAAGGATGCAAAAGCGCCGCAATGACCAATGCCACCCTCAAGGGAAACTTTACCGTGGCAATGTTTTTGCGTGGCCATCACTTAGAAAGGCGTCATTTTCAGGCCAACACCCCGAATGGCAGTAGCATCGCTTTTCCGTCCCTTAGTCCGAGATGTTACGCTGGAGCTTCTGACGTGGGCAAGAAAAACTACAGAGACAAAGCAGTTGGTTGCACGGGGGTAGTCCTGTTGGTGTAGCGAAATTGATGATGGACCCAAGAAATGACTGTGGTAACGTTATCGCACATCTTGTGCTGGTTTTCATGAAAACTTCGGAGTATACTACTAGTAACTTACAGGTTCATGAGGATACCTCCGTGACAAGAAGGTGGAGTGCGCGATCATAGCATTTTCTGCCTATACTGTCTACACATCTTATCGTAGACCAAGGCGTATGACAGTAATTGACTCTCAGTATTGGCCCCAGGCAAGTAGTGGGCTCATCTACGAGCCTGTAGATCATTTGTTTTTCTTCTGTGTCTCTGCAGCGCTCACCAAGGCAGCAATGCCTTCTCCACACTTGAGATTTGATTCTCCAAGGCTCGAAACCCGGTAAAGTTTTCACGCACAGTCGACCTCACCAATGCCTCCACCGTATCAGCAGTCTTGCGAATGTCGCCGTCTTCGGTCATTTTGTCCTGTAACTCCTTCCCGTTGTTATCATCGCCGTCCGTGAGGCCTCTATTCTGGTCGTAGATGCGACCAGCCTTTTCCAAGTCGTTCAAGGCGTCGGCAGTCGCGTTCATGCTGAAGCGAGCAGCGTTGACCTCGGACTGCGAAGGGTTCTTGCTCTTGCTTATCCGCTTCGTCACGTGCCGCAACTCCGAGACCACGTCCTTCACGACTTGGATGTCGAGCTTGAGGCAGTACTTGGAGGTGCTGCGGTAGTGGAATCCGGGCAGATGGCGACTGTCGTGCTTCCCGAGGCCCTTCTTGAGCAGCTTGAGGCACTTGGAAAGGTCGACCGCAGTCTGGGTCAGAAGTTGTTCCAGCATGGAGAACTCTTGTCCAGTGACAACGCTGCGCCTGGTGGCCTCGCCCATCGTCGTAGAATCGGTTTGTGCAGTTGCTGTCACGTTTCAAAGTGACCCCACAACCAGCAAAACGACAAACGAGTTTCGGAACCCCGTCTCAAATAAAGTTGTTAAATCTCACAATGATATCAACCTTTACAGAACACTTGTCCGCTTCGAGTGTATTGGATAAGTTACCCATGTAGATAAAATACACAAGGCTATACATTCAGACGGTTTTATTACACCCAACATCTGCAGGATGCCTTTTGCTGTCCGAGAAGAGGAAAATTGTTTTTCGCCTTGGTCGCTACTATTACAATAGAGTACGCTGCGCTTCAGCACCCAGTCGCTAATATCGATTTGAAGAAGGACGCAGACTTCACAGATCCATTTGATCGACTTGCCGTTACCAACCACCGCTGCTGGGGCTCATCGTGTCATATATCGAAGCAGCTACGAGCGACGTGTTGAGCATAACGCAAAGCTTTCGTACTTCGTGAAGAGGCCATGCAAGTTATCGAGAAAGGTGTTGCGTTATTGCTTATAGAGAAATTGATCTGCAGAAGCAGCAAATAGCTTATATTGCAGGACACTTGGCCATCAATTCACATTACACAACAAACGGCTGCTCAGCTAACCTTGTGAAATCTGCTCTCTCTCCAAAACTTCAGCGTATGCATTACCATTAGTTGTTTACACTGAGCCAAAAGCCGCCAACATTCCTGGAGACCAAAACATTATTTGAAAAACATACGTTTGTTCTCCACAGCCTACTGGAATTCAAGCACCTCCCGCAGAACGATTCGAACGTCAGGGCTCCTTGAGGTGTTAAAAGCCTCGGCTAAGGCATTCAGAGACACCCCTCCGTGCTTCAACATGTAGTTGACCATGCGAACTTGCCCGTTCCGAGCGGCACAAACGAAAGCCCTTTGCGACACACCTGTCCTGCTGCACAAGGCTTTCACGACGTCGCGTAGTCCAGAGCCAGCAGCATTGGTGAACACAGCGTCTACAGCGGTTGGTGTTATCTCACCAGTGCTGAGGAGAAAATCCGCGGCGGCTGTGTAAAAGTGCCGCGTTGCATTCCAAAATGCTTCGCAGATCAGCTCCGTACTGACATGAACGTTGAAATACAAGTACTCCACCGCATCCTTGTGTCCATTCCGAGCATGTGAACGGACAGATTTCCCCCGTTTCCGTACCGCGGGTACGCCTGATAGAGCATTACTGCGGTCGCCTTGTCATCATGCTGCATTGCCTTTTCAAACGCTTCTTCTAATTTCCAAGCAAAAGCTTCATACCGGAGCAAGAACTTCACAACGCCTGCATGACCTCCACAAGAAGCGCAAAAGAGCGCGTCCGTTCCGTAAACTCCAGAGCAAAGATACTGCGATGCAATCGCATGACTTACTCCCATCTGCACCACATCCAGGTGGTGCCCCTCTCCTGCGGCCTCATCCATGACTACCCACGTAGCATCTTGGATCTTGTATCCACCGCTTTCACCTCGAACGTCGTCAAATTCATTCTCAATAGTCAACTAGGAGCTGCCTCGCTGCGTTTAATGCTCCGGACCTTGCAGCGGCAGCAGCAGCAGCAGTCAGAGCTCCTAGGAGCTCCCCGCGGCTTTCGCGACCGTAAGCAGCAACAGCCTCATAAATTCCCGATTCCCATTGTCCGCAGCAGCAACAAACGCGGTCGACGTGTCGCACGCGAATCGATTCATCAAGTAGTGCAGCTTGCTCCGGTCGGCCGCCTTCACTGCCTCGGCCAGAGCGTTCTCTGGAGACATCGCCAGAGCCTCAATGTGCTCCATGACGTGAGGTAAGGCGATAATTTCGCTGGGCAAGCGCGCGTCTTTCAGTGCTGCGCAGCTCTGCGGTGCCTCGTCATGGTATGTTCGGAAAGCGTCGCGCTGTTGGGGGCTCGCTTAGAGTCGTCCATGGTGCCGTTGCCGTTGCCTTTTCCTTTGAAAAGCGTTAAGTATTTATCATCTGATTGGTCGGCTGGCGGTTCGCCCAATTCGCGATGACGCAACATTTTGCAGGGCCCTCCACCAATTACATGTATCGATGCCGCCCTTGATCTCCAAGCACCGCACGCAGCCTCGCTTGGCGTCGCAGTCCTGGGCGGCGCTGGCCAGCTATTATGCAGCGTCACCTCATACACATCTCCGCTGCCGCCTCGTTGCTACACCCTTGCGGCGGTCCATCTTCAGTCAGCAATGCAGGACAAGCACGCACCGCTGGCAGCCTAACAGCGCGCCCGCTCAGGCATCCCCACGCTGACAATGTAGGCTCCATGGCAGCGGCAACACGTTGCGGATCCCACCTTGAAAGGTCGCAGTCTGACTTTCCTTTGACAGCAGCGCGATCTTTGCGCTCATTGGCCACAATGCCCCCGGGCGTCCCCAATCACGGGACCGGAGACCAGCAACGCAGTGCAAGCGCGGCCACCTGCGGCTGGCTCGCGCGCCGCACTGGCCAAGGCGCCGTCCCACTTCAGTTTTCCACCGCGGAGACCGTTAATCAAGCGTGTCAAGCATTGCGCACTTTTCCACCTTGCCACTTTGCCATTCCGGTTTTCGCCTCGAGCCCCGCAAGCGCCAAAGCCTCCACCGAAACCACCTCCGCCATGTCCTGGCTCGGCGCGCTGACCGGGCTGCAGCCGCGGCGCGTGAGCGACCGCTACGCGCTGCCCAAGCCCACGTGGCGGCAAAAGGTGCAGCACTACGCGCCGATCTTCCGGTGGCTGCCCAACTACAGCGTCCAGCGCGACCTCAAGTTCGACATCGTGGCCGGCATCACCGTCGCCATGATGCTCATCCCGCAGGAGGTCTCGCTCTCCACCATCATGCACGTGCCAGCGCACCACGGCCTGTACACGGCCGCCACGGCGCCGCTGGTCTACGCCATCTTCGGCTCCAGCACGGTGCTATCCGTGGCCAGCGGCTCCGAGGTGTCGCTGCTCGTGGGCTCGACCCTCGAGGACATTGAGGACCCGGACGAGCGCGTGGCCACCGGCATCCTCATGGCCTTCCTCAGCGGCTGCATCCTGCTGCTGGTCCGCATCCTGAACCTCAGCCAGGTGGCCGACTTCTTCTCGCGCCCGGTCATGGGCGGCTTCATCTCGGCAGGCGGGCTGCTCATCATGCTCTCGCAGGTCTCGAACGCCCTTGGCATCAAGTTCAAGTCGCAGGACTACCCGCCCGCGACCGTGTACCAGATTTTCAACCACATTGGCGACACCAACCTGAACGCCTTCGCAGTGGCCGCAGTGTCCATCGTGTACCTGTTCACGGTCAAGGTCATCAAGAAGCGCTACTTCCCGTCGCCCGTGCTCATGCAGCTCTTCGAGGGCGACACGCCGCAGGTCCAGGAGAAGGGCAAGCCCGAGGAGGAGCGATTCCTCCAGCACGCGACCAACTCGGGCCACGGATTCTCGCTCACAGACCAGCAGTACTCGGCGTACCAGGCGCAGCACACGCCCCAGGAGGAGCGCGAATCGCAGGCGGACGCGGGCAAGAACGGCCTCTCAGTGGAGCAGCCCCCCAAGTCCCAGGGCGCGCTCCTGGCTATCTTCCTCATGCGTACTCTGTGCGATCTGGGGCCTCTCGTGGTCTGCATCTTCGGAGGAATCGTCGGCTACGCGCTCGGCCCCTCGCATCTGAAGCTGACCGGCGACATCCCTGGCGGCTTCCCCGAGCCGAAGGTGCCCTGGTACGGCTTCACGTCGCACCTGATCGACGGCGACCGCTTCGGCACGATCCTGTACCACGCGCTCACGGTGTCAGTGGTGGTGTTCCTGTCGAGTATTGCGATGTCCAAGCGTCTGGCAATCCAGCGTGGTGAGGACATTAACACGGAGCAGGAGCTGACTGGCATCGGCATTGCCAGCGTCGTGTGCGGTTTTTTCCAGGCCATGCCCCCCACGGGCGGTATGTCCCGTACCGCTGTGAATCTGCAGAACGCCCACACTCAGCTCGCGTCCATTATTACGTGCCTCATCGTGGTGCTCGCCCTGTACACACTCACGAGCACGCTGTACTACCTGCCGAGCGCCACCCTGGCGTCGATTATCATTGTGGCTGGCTGGTCCCTGGTCGAGTTCCGCGAGGCCAAGTGGCTGTACCGTGTGAAGCGCGACGAGTTCTTCGTGTGGTCGGCGTCGTTCGTGCTGACGCTGGGCCTGGGTGTACTCAACGGACTGATTGCCTCGATCGTTTGCTCTATCCTAGCGCTCATGTGGAAGTCAAAGGTGCAGCCTGTTGCCATTCTTGGGGAGCTGGACAACGGCCGCTTCGTCGACCGCGAGAACTTCCCGGAGGCGAACCACTTGGGCGACATCATCGCCGTCCGTGTGGAGAGCTCGCTGTACTTCGCCAACTGCGAGCGCGTGGCTCAGTTCATTGAGCGCGAGATGGTGCGCCTGAGCACGCTGGGAATCACCACCCGCGGGGTCGTGCTGGACACGTTCCACATGAACGACATGGACGCCACGACGATCCAGGTGCTGTCGGACACGCAGGAGAAGCTGGCGGTGCGCGGGGTGCGCTTCGCCATCGCGAACGCCAAGAGCCGACTGCACGACTTGCTGGCCGCCACCAACCTGCTCAAGCGCATTCTCTCGAACGACCCGACCATTTCGGTGGAGGACGCCGTTACTATGATGCGCGACCTGCCGCCTCTAGCCGACAAGTCGACCTCGGCTGCTTCGGGCGCGTCGACGGCTAGCAACCCGGTGTAAACAACGAACAGCATCGGATATGTGTAAGTTAGGGTGGGGAATGCTGGCGAGGCGGACCACAACGCGTGGCTCTTCTCCCTCAGCGAAGCAGCCGAGCAACGGCACTTATCGTAATGTGAATCAATGGATCGTGTGTCCTTATCTACGTTTGGTCTGGCAAAGTTTTCATTGACACGTTGAAGTAGTATTTTGTGGTTGGTTGTCAAGGTCGATTGGTAATGTTAGATCCTAATTATTTTTCTCATTTGTGCTTAGCTTTTCTACGTGTTTCAATGTCTTCGTAGTAAATTGGCACTCCGCTGTTCTTCCGACCAATCTACGGAGTCATCGAGTGCTTCCCCGCGCGAGTCGGACTCGACTTGTCTCCCTTGAGCTTGTCCTTGACGTCGTGCACCGCTTCCTTGGCTCGCGCAACAATGGACGGCGACAAGGATTTCTCCGCCGCGTTGATCTGGTAGCTCAACACGTTGAGGTTGAAGTTGTCACGCAGCGTCGCCTTCACCAGAGCTTCGACGGTGTCCGAGCTGCCCCCCAAAATACCGCCTCCGTGGTGGTTGTCGACCACCTTGTCGCTCTTGCCGAAGAGGCCACCCTTGGCCGCTTTGTCCTCGTCGTTCTTGCCGCCAACGACGTTTTTGATCGCGCCCTTGACGCCGGTCGCTCGTCCGTTCTTCTCGTCGTAGTTACGGGCCGTCGCCTTCAAGACTTCCATGGCCTTGGCCGTCGCGTTCGCCATGTTGCGCGCAGAAACCACCTCCGACTTGGTCGGCTTGTGGCTCGTGTTGACCTGGTGGGCCACGTGCTTCAGGTCCCCCGAGATGTCCTTGGCGTTGCGCATGTCGCTCCGCATGTACGACTTGGCCGTGTGGAGGAAGTGGTTGCCGTGTCGGCTGTCGTAGTCCGACAGGTTCTTCTTCAGCACCTTGAGGCATTGCGCCGCGTCGTTGGCAGTCTGGACTAGAACTTGTTCGAGGGAGGCGAACTCCTTCTCGGCGACGAGGTTGCGGTCGGTGGACTTGCCCATGCTTGAGTTGAGTTGAACTGGTACAGAATCGGCTTGCGCTTGAGGTCACGTTTGGAAATGGATCGAAATACTGCGGGACAGTGTGGTGCCCCGATGAGAAATTGCTGGAATAATGGCTGCATCGAGCGATCCTCCACGTTGAAGACACTTCCGCTTCGCAGACTGAGGGACAGCACTGTTGACTCAGTAGTTCAATCCACGCCTTGACGAAGCCAATGCTGCAGCCACTACTTGGCCGCTACGCGGATCAAAATACAGAGGCCCCAGGGATGACATGAAGGTACCGGTAGACTCGTAGCTACCTAACTACCTGCTAATGCTTCCAATATAACCTTGAAATAAAAAAAAAAAGGTGAACAGTGGCAGTGTCCCCCGTTTTTCATTGTCGCGTAGTTGTCCCTTTCAGCCATCATGTTTGGCGGAAGAAGGCGTCCAACGACTTAAAAAAAAGTGTTGGAGCGCTACTCATTTGGAAACGTGACCGCGACATCAACAGCACGCGCAGTATGGGCAAGCCCACCGAGCGTATCATTACCACCGACCAAGAGTTCTCCAAGCTGGAGCTGCTGCTGGTTCAGACGGCCAACGACGCAACTAAATGCCTCAAGATTCTGAAACGGAACCTCAGCAAGTACGATGGTCGCCATGGCCTGCACTTCCGCAGCACTTGCCAGCATTGGATGAGGAACGACATTCGAGTCGCGAAGGACACGACCACGGACTTGCGGTACGTGGCGAAACGAATCAAAAAGAGCAAAAGCCCAACCAAGTCGGAGATCAACGCTGCTCGCATCAGCATGAACGCGTCCGCCGACGCCATGAACGACTTGAAACAGTCCGGCCGCATCTTCGACCAGAACAATAGCGTGCCCGCGGGTGTCACTGGTATCATCGACAATATCCTCGGTTGCGACGACGACAACCAGAAGGAGAGCAAGGGCGGACTCTTCTTCGGTAGCTCTGATGACAAACAGAAGGAGAGCAAGGCCAAGAGAGGCTGGTTCGGCAACAAAAAGCCCGGCCAAAATGGCATTATCACGGTCGAGGACGTGGTCCGATCGACGTTGCGCGACAGCTTCAGAGGCTTTTCCGCGTTGAAGCAGCAAATCTCAGCGACGGAGAGTGCGCTGTCGCCCTCGATCGCTACGCGAGCCAAGGAAGCTGTGGTGGACGTGGCGAGCAAACTGGTCGGCGACTCCAACCCGAGCCCAATGCACCGCAACAAAAAGAGTCTGAGCATGTGAGCGTGGCTTCGAAAAGAGCGCAGATCTGCCACACACACAGCTCCAAATTCATCGAGATCGTTCTTGCATGTAGTATCACGGATAGGACAAGTAATTCGACAACACAGAGACCCAAGCTTCCTAACGTGCTACGATCGCGCTGAACAATGAAAAGTAATATGCTTATCCACGAAGCATCCAGCCAGAGTAGCATTCCCGAGTTCGACCTACTCGGCGATAAAAAAATGATGGATCACGAAACTTCACAGCTTTGGGCTGCTCCGCCTGTAAGGTGACAATACTCAGTCGACACCCGATTAAAATTATTGTAATAGCAAGATGGATGACTCTAAGCACAGTATACAGTACATTGTATCAACACTAAAGATGCACTCCATTCTCGTCAAACGTTATCAAGGCTGCAGCTGGCAATGATGAACTTGACATTGACGCTGTCAGCAATTCTTGCTCCTGCGATGTTTCTTCTTGCGGTAAAGTGGCGTTTGTTACTGAATTGGGAAGTGTTGAGGCCAACATGCATTGACGACTGTGGTCTTTTACGCGCCGACGAATAGTTTCACACGAAACACGCACACCGTACGCTGCCTGTAGTTGCTCCTTGATGATACGTGCTGAGCTCTTCTCGTTGGCCTTAACCGCCTGCAAGATGACCTTGTCCACAACCGCGTCTGTTTTGCGTGGCCGCCCGCTGCGTTTCGCAGGTAGAACCGTGCCTGTGCGCTGAGCCTTCTCCACGATGGCACGCACAGTCGTGTGTGGCATGTTCAACGCTTTGCCGATTCGGCGATACCCTTGGCCCTGGGCATGGAGCGAGACACACTGCTCACGCACTTCGATACTGTACTCTGCACGCTTCTGACGCTTCTGGGTTGAGGCTTCCACGTCTGGCGGAGCTTGTATTGCGAGCTGCTCTTGAGATATACCTTCATGATCCATGGCAACGTCACTGGCTCGAGCAGAGGATGGCACTCTGCTACTGGTGATCGCTGACGATGTGACTTCAGTAGCTGAACCACTGGCAGACACTGACGAGCTGATTCTGTGTTCACCACTCAATCTAGTGTGTCCTTCTCCATGCAGCAACTGCTGGAATGAGACTGGATCAGATAGAGAGGTGTTTGCAGCGGCTAAGCCACCCTGCGGAGGTGCTGTTGGTGCTTCGGAAACCAAGTTACGCGCAGTTGCACTGTTATTTGCCATGGATGACGGAGCCAGATCATTGGAAGTCCCGCTAGATATAGACTGTATCCGCTGCTTGGTGTGCTCGAGTACACGCCGACGAACAGTCTCCGGCGATAACTTGACGCCATACACGCGTAAAAGCTCTTCTTGAATAGATTTGGCGCTGCACTGCTTGTTGGACCTGACAGCCTCCAGAATGACCTTGTCAACAATTCCGCTGGTCTTGCGCGGACGCCCACTACGCGGCGCCGACACTACACTACCCGTGCGCTTTGCTTTGCGAACGATAGCTCGTACTGTGTCGTGGGGAATCCCAAGCTCTTTTGAAATGGTCGCGTACGACGCCCCCTCTGTTTGGTGTCGACGAACGCATATTTCACGAGTCTCCACCGAGTACTCAGCCCGCTTCTGTTTCTTCGATGGGAAGTTCGACTTTCCTTCACTCACGGCTGGTCGCTTGGCCGAGGGGTTTCCCCCTGTCGCCGTCCCGACTTCCGGGTTATTTGACGTCGGAACAGCAACGGTTGCCTCGTTGGCGGCATCTTGAGGCACCTTCTGTGCCATTTCAGGCAGAAGAACATCCGTAACATCCACCGCCTGCGCGCTCTTGTCACCACCACCACCCGGGTTAGAGCTTAAGTCATCTGCATTTGGTGTTTGTGTCTCGACTGCAACGTTCCCATCAGCTTCGTGCGACGTTTCTGTGGACACAGCATTGGCCCCACCTTCTCCACCACCTTCTGCTACAGAAGCCTCCACCCCCACCACTTCCGTGACGATCGAGCGCACCGTGTCTGCTAACATGTCCAAGTCTCGTGCCCCTGCTTCATCGTCCTGAGCGTCTTCTTCCTCCCCACTTGGCAGTAGTGTTCCTGCCTCCTCGTGCTCTGTGGTCTCCTCAGATGTATCCGTAGCACAAACAGGAGACAGCAGAGCTTCCATCGAGGCTTCTATCTCCGCTTGTAGGGCAAACGAAGACGCCGCAGTTGCTGCTATAGAAGCCGAAGGCGGTGGAGAAGTATCAGAGGCAGCAGGAACAACCAACTCAGCGTCGGGGGTCGCTGACGCCATCGGGAACAGCGGCGAGCAGTGCTGTAGCTCCACGTGCGATGGTGTGGACCTTGTTTACTATTGACCAATGGGGGTGCTTGGTTAAAATCCCCTAGACCGTATGGGTATGCTGAAAAACGATTCCTTGCATTGACCATTAAAGGATACAAGTGGGAAAATGCCTGCGTCGAGGTGTCCGCCTGCTTCCTCCCGCTCGGACGCGCAAAAAGCGTCCTCGAGGGGACTCGAACCCCCAATCCCCGCCTTCGGAGGGCGATGCCTTATCCATTAGGCCACGAAGACTGCACGAATGCTCGCTGCCCGGTAGCCCATAGCAGAGCCAGCACCACCGGCAAAAACCAGCCTCGACCATTCGTTTGCTCGTGCTGGAGACGAGTGCAACCTGACAAAGCCCCGTTTAACATCTCTATGCCCCATCGTATGCGTCGTAAGCAGCACTGGATCTAACTCAAGATATAATAGAGCTTAGTGAACCACAACACCGACCAAAGTCGAAGCTGCTGTACTTATCCTGACGGCGACGCTGACTCACAGACCGGCTGACTTGTAGACGCTGCTTGCGATTCGTCGTAAGACGTCACTTGCACTGGATGGGTGCTTGACGTTTGGGTGCTCGCACTGCAACTACGACAGCAAATATCGCTACGAAGGTTTTCTTTTTTCCAATGAGCTCGTCTAAGGTTGAATGTCGGTCAAGTTGTAGGTCGAGGGTGCGATCTGAGGTCGGGACGACCGTTTCTAAGGTTTTCTATTAGCTTATAAAAATCTGCAATATATCTTCTTTGGTTTGGATGATAGTAAATACATGTTGGCCTTAGGCTACCCGCGAGATGTTGGGGCCATGTGAAGGTAGGGACGGACGACGTACACGACCCTCGTCGTCGGCTGCGAGGCGAGCTCTTACAGGCCCCTTCATGGGCGATTGGCTCTGTGCTACGGCTGCTGCCGACGGAAGCCGCAGCGCCGCGAGCAAGTCCAAAGGCGCTCCAGGAAGCTGTTGTACGGCGGTGCTTCGTGAGGTCGTGGGCAGGCACGTGAAGTCGGGGTATTGCTGCTCGATCACTGCGATGGACTCGTTCTGCTTGCGATCGCGCAGCGTCGTCAGCGTCTTGGCCATCCCCAGCGCCAGCACCGACCTGACTGTGCGCTCGCGTACCTGACTCACGGCCAGGTAGAACTGCATTCCGTCGAAGAGCTGGCCCTGCGCTGTGTTGATGGACGCGTTCTCCATCCCGCTGCCTGGTTTCGCGTTGTCTTCCTCGTCCGAGGACAAGTCGCTCATCTCCTCTTCGGGCGCGTCGTAGTCGCTCCAGGTCGAGGAGGCCGATCGCTCGGGGAAGTCGCCCTTGTTCCTGCTGCCGAGGCTGCTCAGCAGCTCTGCGTTCTTCTGGTCGGCTCGCATCTGGGTCTCAATCGCGCTGGCTCGGGTCAGGCACGGCAGGTTGTGGTCCGGCTGGTTCACCATGGGCAACGGCAGGCCCGTCAAGTGTTGCAGCGCGTCGAGCACAAATTGCAGAATGGCCTCGGCGGGCGTGGCGGGGCGCGCGCGGCGGGTTGTTGCCATGGATCCGCTGCTGCTGCTGCTGCTCCTGCTGCGGGCGAGTGTCCCAGACGTTTCCGGCTCGGCTTGCCGTTTTGCGCGCGAAGAGTCGCTCGAGAACGCGTGCGTGTGGTCGAAGCGTTGAAGGCCTGGGCGCTTCTTGCCGGATCGGAAAATGCCCAGCAGCGCGATGCAGACGGCGCCGAGCAGCAGCGGCGGAGCCAACGCGACGAGCAGCGGCACCGGCGCCATAATGGGAAGTGCCCTGGAATTCCGGAGAAGGGCGTGCGTCCGGAGCTGACTCCGACGACTTTGGAGCTGCTCGCGCCACGACGTTTCGAGATCGTCGTTTCGGAGAAAGTATCTTTTGTGAAAAGGGCGGCTCACTTGCGTTCACTATGCTTTTCAGAAAAAAGCGTCAGTACCAAACCCGAATTTCGCAAATCGATGCAGGAGCTCTCGGTGGTGTCGCTCTGGCTGTACGCGCAGTTACTGCTCGAGACGCACGGCTGGAAGCTGCTGGGCGCCGCGCTGCTCTTCTATGCGGGGCGCCAGCGCTACCGCGAGTTCGCCGCGCGCCGCCACCACCAACGGACCCTCGCCGCCGCCAACGGTACGGCGGCTTTCTGGTGTTTTTTGTTTTCTTCCATTTTACAGTTGGGGCCAGCATGGCGGCGTAGTGATCAGCACGACGTTGGGGCTTGCGTACGGTGATTTACCAGTGGCGGCCTTGATGCGTGTGCAAGCCGTTTTGTCTCGCTGCACTCGCCTCCCTGCGCTTTCGCTGCTGACTTGGCTTTATGTCGCTGCGTGGTGCAGATCCCGCTCGGGTGGCCGTGCTCCAGCGAGAAACGGCCCGTGTGCGCCACCAGCAGCAGCAGGAGCTCCAGACCAAGGCTGCAAAAGTGAAGGTGCAAAAGGCCGCGTAGCGTGGCGTGCGTAACGTCGTTGCGTGGGGGGAGCTTGTTGTCGTGCTAGCCCACTGAATTGTGCGTGCGTCGTGCTGGCTGGGCCAACGCAACGATACCATCGCTCGCGTGCTTCTGTTCGTCAGGATTGAGTCGGTGCACGAAAAATGCAGACGTACTAACTCGGTGGACCAAGAGGCACCTGCAGAAAATACAAAGAGGTACGAACTCTATTAGTTTAGTTACAATCCCTTCCAGCACGTGTGGTCGCGGAAGCGCTGCTGCGGCTCACGAGCGACCCGCACAGTGAGAGAGCTCGCCAGTGTCAAGAAGGAGGCAGCGCGGGTGACGCGTCGGTGAGTCAAGTGTCAACTCGCGTGCGAGCACTGGAGCGGTGCTGGAAAGCGCCCAGCCACTCAGTCCTCGTGGCACAGCGCTTGCGCGACGCCACGGCTGCCGAACTCGCGCTGGAAGTTCGTCGCGATCTTCTCGTCCAGCCGGTAGTAATCCTCCACCGACTTGTGTGACTTGACGTCAAGGTCCACGATGGCCACCACACAGTCGAACCCCAGGTCGCGAAACCGCACGTGGTGCTCGAACTCCACGAGATGCTGGAAGCGGGGACGCGTCTTGTCCTGCGTCTTGTTTTGAGGGCCGTCGTGTCGACCTGCATCATCACCGGGTGAGCGGCGCAGACACAGCAGCAGTGAACAGTCCTTCAACGTCGTCGCCACCTGGAACCGCTTCTCCAGCTCCTTGTACAGATCATGGAACTGCTGGAGACGCATGGTTTCCCAGGACTCCACCTCTTGCAGCACCTCTAGCTCGGGTAGGTGGCTCAGCGCAATGCTGAGGAAAGCCAATCCGCGAGCAAGGCTTCCTTCTTGGTCTGCATCTTCATCAGATGGAGAATTGGAGCGCTGCCGTATTGCTGCTACCAGCCCACCCACGGTGCTGTCTCCCTGTTCACGCTTATTCTCTTCGTCAAGTCGCTGCAGCAGCAGTTGGAGATGACGTACGCCGTCTACTGAAATGTGGTCCAGCAACTGCATCTGCTTGAGGTCCTCGAGAATGTCCAGCTCCTGCAAAACTTGTGTGATCAGCTCTACGACCTCGGGCATCAGCTGTGCGTGGTCCCGCTCGTGCTCGTACTCCGCATTTTCATCAAAAGATAGCTCTTGCTCGGCGCCTATGGACTGGCACGAGTGGCGGAAGCCCATCCGCTTTCGTCGGCAATAAGAGTACCGCGACTGGGCCGCACCTTTCGGCAGAGCGTCCGCGTTTAAACCTGTGATGACATTCACGACCTCATCTTCTGCTGAGCGCACAAACACCTTGAAGTTATTCTGTGGAGTTCGCTGCAGAGCTCGAAGGGATCGTCGCTTCCTTGCTGGGTCGTGCGAGAACAAATCCAACGGGCAGTATTGGCTGATCTCTTCCACCTTGCCAGTGCGCTTCTTGTAGTGTTGGTGCATGCAGAACCGGCACACACGCGCCTTGGTAGGGCTAACCAGAGGGCCTTTCGGCTTGAACCCGATCTTGGGTTTCAGCTCCACGCAGATATTGCGGAAGCAACAGTCAAACACGTTTTCAGCTCGGAACGAGCTGCTTCGAACGCTCTTGTGCGCGCGTGACACGCTCGCACGCTGCAGGCTAGCAGCTCTGCCGAGCGTAGCAGTCAGCGTCTCCTTCAGCACAGTCTCCTCCTCGTCATCGTCTTCCTTATCCGATGCACTGCTGACACTGGTGCTACTGCAAACGACGTAGGGCTTGCCGTCTGCCTCGGCTCCGTCCGTCTCCTCCCCGTCTTGCTCCCCGTCTTCGTCATCTTCGTCCGTCATGGACTCTCGTCGCTTCAAGCTCGAAGCCTGTTCCACCTCCTCCTCCTCGTCTTTATCTGCCGCCTCCGCCTCGGCTTCCAACAAACTTCTCGTCGACTGGAAGAAGCTCGGCATGCTGTCTTCATCCGGAGGTGGCAGCGTCACGTCCGGCAGCACCATGACGCACTGCAGCGAGACGTCGATCTGGCTGTGTCTTCTGTGCGCTGGCCGGCTCTCGAGCGCCAGCAGCTGCGCGTTCAGCGCCTGCATGAAGTCGCGCTCGACGTCCACGAGCTCCGCCACCTGCAGGTACGTGTTCTCTCGGCGGCCTGCGGTCGCTGGACGGCCGTGCAGCTGCTGCTCCATGTAGGGCATGATCTCGTGCGTGGCGTAGTCCAGCACCTGTGTCGGATGCGGGTAGTGCGGCACGTAGGGCTTCTCGCCCGCGGCGGCGCGGCGCTTGCTCTTCTTCTTCTGCTGCTGCTTCCTGTCGCTGGTGGGCTGCGCCACCACGTCGCACTTCTTGACGCGCAGCAGCTTGCCCTTGAACTCCCGCGCGACGGCGCTGGACGCGGTGGCGGCGGGCGGGCGGTGGCGGAACAGCACGTTGGCGCCTCCCTCGGCCACGTACTTCCACTCGGAGGCCACGAGCCCCGCGCAGAGGCTGCGGTGCGACGCGTCGGGCGCGGCGGCCGGGGACGACGACGGCGGCTTGAGCAGGAACATGGCGGCGCGAGGTTGTGCCGACGACGGCGTTTTTATAAAGTGAGAGAGAGAGAGAGGTTTTGAGACAACTGGTCTCGAGTGTGCGGTTTAGGGAATGTTGATGTGAAATGGATGGGAGTAGAGAGGCGCGGAAATCAGAGCGACCCTGATATAAAGCGACGAGTAGTATGGAGGGATGTGCGAGTGTAGGGGGGAAATATATCGGAGCCGAGAAGTTTGAGTCGAGCCGCGCTATTTTTGCCGAGATCGAGAGAAACCATCGTCAGCAGTTGGCGCGCGGATTGCCACTTGGCTACCGACTCGCTTGGGGCGCTGAAGACGAAGACGGAGAGCATTTTTCGGATGCAAATACAGTACAGTATCGCAGTGGACAAAAACCGGCTGTCCCTGCATCATTTTGATCGCTTGACTGAGGCCGCCACGCGCCATTGCCGGATGCTGGTTGAATGTAGCACAGTACACCGGTCTACAGTCTACAGACCTCGCGATGCAGCATTGCGCTTTGATGTCGCATTTTCGTGCTGCATTCCTCGGTGAAGACTACTGTAGCCGCACATTATTACTCTAAAGTTAACATTAAAATTTTAACTTTAACCTACGGACACTACCGCGGACATCTTCGAATGTAAAGGTACTCTACGGTCGCGTTCGGTGGCACTAGCACTATCATCTTGCAGTGTTCGGTGACACGCCGTTTTGTTCTCGCACCTGATTCGTACTCAGAAAGACGCGAGTAGCTGCAAGCCCGCAGAAAGTAGCGATGCCGGCGCTGGAAGAGGAGAGCTCACGCGTGTTGAAGAGGCAGCGCCTGTGCGTGGCGCAGATCGACCGCCAGCTCGACGAGCTACTGACACACGTGGAGGCCACCAAGCAGCAGCTCGAGGAGCGGCAGCTGGAGCTGCGGCGCAAGAAGAACCGCCACCTGGCCTCCAGCTCGGCGGGCGAGGGCGAGGAGGGAAGTCCGGCCGTCAGTGCCAACGCCGCAGCGCAAACTTCCGCTCCGGCGGCCAATGATGATGCTGGCACGCCCTCGGACGGTCCATACAATGCAGAAGACGCAGAGGCCAAGCAGGATGACGTGGCAGTTGAAGAACAGGACAACGTGACCGAGTACGTCGTCCGGGACTTCATCAAACGGGTGCGGCAGCTGAACGTCGAGAAGAACGTGGCAAGTGAGCTCAAGGCCATCCACGTGCTGCTGTCCAAGTACTCGAAGCAGATCGACAAGGTGGGAGCAGGTTTGGCTGTCGTAGATAGTAGGTCTATGGGCTGACTGGTCTCCATTGATGCTTGTAGAACCTCTGTACGGATATCACCAAGGTGTGCCGCAGGAACGAGCTGGATCAGAAGCTCGTGTGCCGTCTAGTGGCAGAGTATCTTTACCAAGATGGGCAGATCGAAGCGGCGGATGCCTTGTGCAAGGTGAGCACATGGATTTAGTGATGAGCTCGGGTAGGAGCAACGGTTCTGATTGACTTGAATGGTTTCTTGCGCGCAATAGGAAGCAGGACTGGAGCTGCCGCCGACGTTTCGCGAGTGCTTCATCGAGCTGCACCAGATCTTGAAAGCAATAAAAGAGCATGACATGCAACCTGCGCTTGAGTACGTTATCGTGAAAGATTTTTCAGTTTGATAGCCAAACTTCTTATAATCGTCCGTGTGGTGCTACTGGTGTGCTACAGTTGGGCTCGGAAGCACCGCAAAGAATTAGGACAACTTGATATTAACATCGAGTTTGAGCTGGTTCGGCTCAAGTACGTGGATATCCTCGAGTCGTCGCCGGACATGATGGATGCTGTCAACTTCGCCAACAAGGAACTTGCCTACTTTCATCAGACACACGCCGAAGGTTGGCATTGCAATGAATGGTTTGGCCCAGTAATTACGCGCTTGCATTGCTGGTGCTAACTAACTTTGCGATGATATCACTGCGCAGAGGTAGGCGTGCTGATGAGCTGTGTGTTGTACAAGGGGAAGCTGGAGGAATCGCCGTATAAGAAGCTCTTTAATGACGATCGATGGGATGGAATTCACGATGCCGTGATCCGTGCATGCTGTCGCCTTCGTCGTGTTCCGTACCGGTCCTACCTCGAAACGTGGTCAGTACGCTAGCTGGTTATCATAGTTGTTGCAGACTGCTGATTCTAAACTATAATCGCGTAGCCTGTCAGCAGGTGTGTCGGCACTACCCGCAATGCACAAGCTTGTGTCGGTCATGGACAGCAAGCTGGGTGGTTGGAGCAGCATGGAGGAACTCCCTGTAAGTGCAACGAATGATCGAGTCGCGTGTCATTGCTATCTTGCTCACGCTGCCCCATTGTGACACAGGTGGAAATCCCAATTGCGAAAGAGCTTCGCTTCCACAACGTGTTCTCCTGCCCAGTGTCAAAGGAAGAAAACACACCAGAGAACCCACCAATTTTGCTGAAATGTGGCCATGTGATTTGTCGCTCGTGTGTCGAGCGATTCTCCTACAACATGACTCGGTTTGTTGTTCCTTGCAACTACGTTAAAACGTATTCAGGCAGGCCTGACGCCATGTTGTGGATGTGAATGCTGTTTGATGAAACCTACAGGCGATTCAAATGCCCCACCTGCCCTGTCGAACAAACAGAAAGTGAAACGCGTAAGCTTTTCTTCTAAGAGTGTCATTTTGACTTCTTGAACCCGTGCGTGAGTACCTGTAGCCTTACAGCTTCTGCATGTTCCCTGATTTCATCAAGTATCTGCGCTATGTGAGTCGGAAGCGCTTCTCAAATACATCCATTTCCGT
Source organism: Phytophthora pluvialis (assembly GCA_001314425.1). Classification (NCBI taxonomy): domain Eukaryota; phylum Oomycota; class Peronosporomycetes; order Peronosporales; family Peronosporaceae; genus Phytophthora; species Phytophthora pluvialis. The sequence goes on from LGTU01000189.1 coordinate 39,103, forward strand.
CATGCTGTTCCTCTTATTGGTTTTCTTGGTGCTGGCTGCCTTGTGGGGAATCTTGAAGCGTCCTTCGTTATTGTGAGTACTTTGTGCCTTCACGGTAAGCATGCGACTCGCTGGAATCCGTTGGGAAGTGTTTTGACTTGCTGCAACAACCACTTTCTGCGGAGCGCGCACGTTTTTCTGCTGGTTTCCTTTGCGGCGGAGGACTTCCACTTGCTCCTTCAGTCCCTCGATTTCACGTGTCATGTCGTTCACTTCCAATTGCAGCGTATTTAAGTCGCTCTGCTGGTCGGTGACAAGACTCGTCATTGCGTTGACCACGTTCGTGACATCTCGCTCGTATCTGGCCTGATGCTGCCTGTTCTGGTGGAGATCACGACAGACACGCAAGAGTGACTCGTGATCCTGGGACGATTGGATCCCCAGGAAAGTTTTCTGGGTGTCAGGCAGGCTTGATGTTGAGCTGTAGACGGACGACTGGGACGAACAACTGACGAACTGGGGCTGCGAACCACTCCCCAGCAGCTCGTGCGCCTGGATACGATGAGCTTTCACCTTCTGGTGAGCTCTCCAAGTAGCAAGTGAATAGAAAGTCGTCTTGAGCGTCGAGTTGCACCTAGGGGCACAACACGAAATGATTTCATCAGCTAGTGATTATCTCCTCTACGCTTTGAGCTTTTGTACCATTTGCAGTGGATCCAGCAACCTTTCCGGAGATCAACACCTCCCACCGCTGCATCTGTGATCGCTTTCCTCTCGTAATCGTAGATCTCCATCGGCCAGTGCGCGGCGACACTGTTTTTCTTGCTCATGGTCCACGCGCCTCCCTCCGTAAGTCCCCCCCCCCTCTTGCTGCTGAGGACGCAAAATGCGGAATGAGGCTGCGTATGCTGGAATCCAACTTCAACTTTGGGGTCAAGAGTGATGGTCTTTACTTCAACTTCGAGGTTTCAGTTGCTAACCGACCTTTCATCGAACAGATAGAAAATGGCTGCGGCGGAGGAGACCGATGGGGGGTTGAGCTTAGCGCAGGTGGAGGAGGAGCTCCGTAGTGCGGAAGCTTACTTGACAGCAAGCGAAGTGCCGCCCCGTCCCCCTGTCGACGCTCCTTATGAATTCTTCAAGGGAGACATGGGCGCGTCCACCGAGAGAGAATGGCCTCCACGAAACGACTCGGTTCTGGAATGTGGTTCGTGCTGTCTGGAAATGCGTAGATTAGTAGAGTGAGACTGATAGTGTGTGCTGCTTACAGAGGACTCGAACTTCCGTCGGAAATTGAGGACGCGGCCAGTTCTTTCGGTATGGCGCCTCGTGTCTCTTGTTGCCTTGTTCGGTGATATTTCGTAGCATGTGGTTGAGTGTGATATGTGCTGCAGGAAGAACGACGGCGTGAGATTCTGTCCAAATTGTCCTCCGAGCGCCAGGCTGCATTGGGCGCCCGCCATGTTGGGGTGGATACTGAGGCTCGACATGGAGTTGGCGAGCTGCCACAGCAGAATTGGTCAGTTACAGCATCAGACGAGAGAGCGTACAGGACGCCTGAAGAGCGCCATCAACTTATTGAGAAGTTGCTCAGCGACAGAAGCAGGGACTTTAGCTCGGAGGCTGCTGCAGTTCGTGACTTGTATCGTGGAGGGGCCCCTGTTCGCCCTGTTGACGTTGAACGAGGAGAGGAACTGAATGGGGAGTTTCAACATGAAGCGAATACGTATAGTGACGAACCAAGCGCCGAGTCGGATGATGACGACGAAATATACTATGCGTCGGATATACTGGACAAGGCGGATGCTGCCGATATCCAACCGCGATCGAAACTCGACTTGATTTTCGAAGGGGAGGAAACACAGCAAATGCCAAATTGTGACGGCGATTCACCGAAAACCTTGCCAACTAAAGTGGAGTTTTCGGCGCTGGTGCCCAGCATCAACGACGACGTAGATGAACCAGTTTCACCTTCGCTGTTTGCTCAGTTGCTGGGACAAAACAAAGAACCAGAGACACCAGCAAACGGTGCAGTCATTCAGAGCTCGTTTGAAGAGGATTACCACTACATGTACGCTGATGTACCGTGGGAACCAGCTACTGCTGGTCAAGAAGAGAACTTAGTGTACTCGCAAGACGTTACGAGTATTGATCAGCGCAATACAGCAACGAAGAGGCCGTCTAGTCGAATTGATTTTCTAGCGCAACCTCGAAACCAAACTTTTGCAGAACGCGAAAAACAGCGAATACTCCTTGAGATGGAGCAGCTTCGCGAGTGCACATTTCGCCCAAACGTATTAAAGCCGGCCAGATCAATATCAAAGCCCAGGGCCGTGAGTCTTGAAAACTCTGCTGGTCGTCGTGGCACGATTGATTTCCAGTGGCTAACTCTCAGTCCACGCCAAAAGATTTTCAGGCGGGCAGATGATTCCAACTATGGATATACGGAGAATGGTGGTCAAAACGTGATCCAGAGGTTGCATTTGGATGGTACAGCTCGCTACGATTCGCGAGAGCGAGCTCGGGAGGCGCTCGAGGCTCTAAAGCTCGAAGAATGTACGTTCAGACCAAAGATTAACCCGACATCGAAGTCAATGTTCTGTATGGTGGACTACAAACCAATTCACCACCGAGTATCAGATCTCCAGCGTGCAAAGGTACGATGCGGCTAGTTAGTGTTTCGCTTTGTGCCAAGCTAACTACAATCTCTCTGTGTCACCTAAGGTTGAATACATCGAACGTATACGTGAGCAGCTCGACCTGGAAGAATGCGGTCCACTATCGTTCACTCCAATGATCAACCCCAAAAGCAGAGAAATTGCAACCAACAAGCTGGCCGAAAGAGAGGCCGAGGCTTTCAACCAGTATAGCGTTGGTAAGCCTAAATCCAACAAGGTGACTGACCGGCTCGCAGAGGACGCTGAGGTCATAGCAGAGAGAAGGCTGGCCACCCAGGAGTACTTCGACATGGTGAACGAGCAGTCTTTTGCACCAAAAATTAGCGAGACCTCGAGAAAAATTGTGGAGCAAAAGCCTGAGTTTAAGATGGACTTCGTCGCGCGCCAAGAGTATTTTCAATCGCGCGATCAAGAGAAGATGGAGGCTCTCGAAGGGATTTGCGAGATAGACAACGCTCGAGGCGAGAGACTCACGTTCAAACCGGATATTGGGAATGCAGAGGGCGTACTGAAGCAATTGCGACCTGATCGGTGCTCTGAAAACAACCTGCAAAAGTTGTATCGGCTCACCTACAATGATCAAAGAGAGGCTGAGTTGAAGAAACAACGTCTTCGAGAGGAGCAGTATTCACAATACACCTTCAAGCCAGAAATTAATCCCGTTTCAAAGGCGCTAGGCAGATCGTCGACTCTTGATGAGCTCTCGCACCCTGTGCTTGATATCCAACACGACCCACCTGTGCCGAAGCGTTCGCCACCGCAAGAACGGAGTAGTGTCGGAGATTCGCCAGCGTCCAGGATTGCTTTGAGGCAATATTTTGCCAACAAACGCTTTCGTTCGCGTGTTGCGCTTGAGATGGAGGAAGCGAGTAAAGCCGAATGTACGTTTACGCCTACACTGGTTACTTCAAAAAACCGCAATGGCAGCGCGAGCACAAGTAAGTTGTACAATCGAGGGCCGCGATCAAGAACTAAGCTGGAGTGGCAGTCACAAAATCTGCTTCACCTAATTGAAGCAGAGCGCCACAAGAAAGCAGACGAGATAGAGGCAAAGCGGAACGCCCAGGAGCTGAAGGAGCTGGAAGAATGTACATTCCGTCCAAACCTACAAAAACCGAGGCAACGTGGAAAAGCGTCAGCAAAAGGCTCACCTTCCCCACCACGGGACAGCGACGCTGAAGAAGTGAGTTTTCTCGTTCCTGCAATTGTGATATCGCTAGCACTCTAACATTATTTTATGCGTCCATCGTTATGCAAACAGAAACCGGTGATTGTTCGTGGACTTGGGCGCTTCCTTGAGCTCCGAGATCTCGCTCGAAAGCAGCAAGCAGAGCAAAAGCAGCGAGAAAAAAAGGTGTTTGCACCGAACACAGCCTACGAGCCGCGTAGCTACACGGTGCCAAAGCCGTTCAAGCTATCTGAATCCAGCAGAGACTCTATTAAGCGACGACTGAAAGTGCGCGAGGAAATGCGCGCCAAAGAGCGCCAAGAGTGCACTTTCAGGCCTCATACTGTATCATCGCAAAATCGGCGAGTCCTGCAGAATATGCTGAACAACTGAGATTGAACCTTTCTTTTAGCAGTGAATCAATTCTACAACTGAGGCAGAAGAAGGTTGGAAGCAATGGGCGGCTTGGCTTTCTAACGTTGTCTTATTGAAAATGGCAGTGGATTGCTGCATTAGATAATTAGTTGATTGACACGTCGAATGACCACTGGTCTACTGTGAAGGCAGGCTTTCGGCACAGCGGACACGTGGTGCTGGTGTTGAACCAGTCGATGACACAGTCCTCGTGGAACTGGTGCGAGCACGGGAGTTTGACCATCCTGTCCTCAACGACTTCCTCCTCTTCCTCATCCGAGTCGAAGTCGTTGAGACAAATGCAACACGCGCGGTCCTTACAGTCCGCCGTTGCGTGCTGCTCCACTTCGACGTCTTCCAAGGCCAGCACTGCAGCAGTTTGGCGACGGTTGATTTCCTTCTGATGCGGAGGGATGACCATGAACTCCTCGAGCACTTTCAGAATCTCGCTGAGGTTCGAGAAGGCGCGGGTGTTGCGCGACTGCGTGTCGTGCAGGAACACGGAGATGTCCGTGTACGCGTCCAGCACCTTGCGTACAAACTGCTGCAGCTTGGTTCGTCGCTCCTTGATGATGGCGACGGTGTCGCAGCGCATGTGCTTGCGCGGAAACGTGGGGATCTCAAGCGCCGGCAGCAGCAGCGCCGTGGCCAGCGCGAACTCCTTGCACTGCACGCGCTCAGAGTCACTGCGGAACTGCAGGTCCCACTTTTCGAAGAGCTTGAGAAGCGTCTGGCGGAAGTAGAAGAACTCCGAGTAGCGCTTGATGAGCGCCCACTCGCCGGCGTCGGCGAAGCGCGCGGTGCTGCGGATCTGCAGCTTGTAGATGGTGAACTTGATGGTCTCGTAGTGCAGCACGGCGGTCAGCGTGTTGGTCTCGAACTCCATCTTGTCCATGTCGTGGTGGCGTGCCTTAAGCAGGCGGCGCGACGGGCCGTCCAGCTCGTCGACGGTCAGCGGGGAGGACGTCGCGCTCAGGGTGGGGCTAGCGAGGAGGGTGGATCGGGACGGCATCGAGGCACGGGAATGGTGGAGTTGGGTCTTGGGGTGGGGCCACTTGAGACGGATGCGGCGGATTGAGAAGTGAAGGCTGCCCGCGGCGGCGCGCAAGGAGATATTGCGCGAGCTTCAACCATGTGACATGTATCGTGCGTAGTTTCAGCCAATGCAATCTTCGCATTACTCAATAAAGAAAAAGAATCCCCAATCAAATCGAAGCAACTTGAGGTTCTTTTTCTTTTCATCTCCATTTGTGGAGATGAGCCATGCATGTCTATGCAACGCACGACCGCAGGTAGCCAGCCATCTACCGTCGCCGGTAAATGACCAAATCGGTATGAAATCGCATTTTAAATGCCAAAGCAGATAGTGGGACGGTATCGGTGTGCGGTAGCCGCATGGATTTGTTGATTTCGAATCAGTATGCTGACTTACATTTGTGTGTCCGAACTAGTATGAACGGATTTTGAGCAGGCCACCCAGCTGGGGGCTACTTGGTTTGCAGGTCGTACGCCGACAAGCGACCATCGCCGATCGTTGCAAGCAAGTGATCCTGCGCCGGGTTCGTCGCAAAGCCAGCAATGT
>LGTU01000190.1:0-54972 GCA_001314425.1 Phytophthora pluvialis
GGGGGAAGGTGATCCTCTTTGAAGAGTAGGCAGAGTGGCTGTGTGGTGTGCGATGAGTATTTGTGCCTTTGCTCATTGTTTGGTTGCTGGTTCGCCCAGAAGGGCTGGTGCACGGGTGGTCCCAGAGTGTGTGTGAGTGCTTTGGATTTGGACCGGGCTCAAACGGAGTCAACTAACTCCAAGACTGGGTCGAAGCTTGTGACCCGAGAGAAGAAAGGAGAAGCTGTTACGAGCCTCGCCCAGGCTCTGATCAAACAATAAGGCGGTTCTCGGCCCAATCCCAGGTCGTTCCGGAAAAGGAGGGGTCGTTGCGAGTCTTAGCCGGACTCGGAAAGAGCGAAAGATGAGGTTGTAAAGACCTGTAACCAAGGTCTGAAAATAAGTGGTTTAAAAGTGTGCAGTGTCGTGTTTATATCAAGAAAACCCCGGGGCTTTTCGGGCAATGCCACGTGCGGACTGTACCTGTCAAGCGGGGAGCGATCTTCGTTTGGAGGCACCTCGAGATACCTGAAACCGGAGACAGCTGGTGTGGCCGACGTACGTCTGGGCCCAAAGCGTAGACCCAGTAAAGTACCAAGCCAAAGGATTTGCAAGGAGCGCGTGCACATGCCTCGCCCAGACCCATCAGCCCAGAGTCTGAGCTGTGTGGGTCTGAAGCGGATCTGTAACCAAGGTCCTACGTCTGATGCTGCTTTTGGGCAACGTGCCTCGCCACACATAGCTGTGGTCGCTCACCCCTCAGGGCGGTTAAAATGCAACCAATCCACGACTTCGAAGCGCCCATTAGCAGCAGAACAATCCATGGCGTCGGTTGTACACCCCTCAGAACGAGTAGCATGAAACCATTTGACGACATCGAGGTGTCCTTTTGCTGCCACTGTATCGATAGCAAAATCTGTACAATTTAAATCTTCATGACACGGTAAACGTGTTGTAACATCTCATCCTTTTCGTCTTTCCGGGATGCAGCATTGGCGTCATGAAGATATTTTAGCACGTGAAGGTGACCATGACACGCTGCCAAATCCACTGTAATTTCAGACATTGGGCTACTAGTGTAATAGGGGTTTTCAGTTAATTATTTCATTAAACAATGAGCCGCGAGAAAACAACGGAAAACCAAGGAATGATTTTCATGGAGGGGTATCAGTTTATACTTAGTAACCCGAATATTTCCAGCTTCACAGCTCACTTTGGGAGCCACCCACTCACATCATCAATATCAGTCGGCAACATGCCTCCGTCCGACTTCACAAAACTCAAGTTCAAGATGACGGACGTCATCTTCCAGCTAGCGATGGCTCGACAGCTACGGCAGAACAGCGGAGGGCGACATGGAAGATGCTACAGACGACGACCTCCTTCCTGACCTTGCAGAGTCTGCCTTGGCTTAGAGCTCTTGTGCCCGCCCTTCTTCTGGGGTGATCCTCATCTGCGGAGACTTCGGCTGTTGGATCATCACGTGCTAGGTCTTTTTCTGCTGGACCTACTTCTTCGGGGCCATCTTCTGCGAGGCCACCTTCCGTGGAACCTTTGCTTGTGTTCGAGGAGGTGTGGTTTTCTTTAGCGGAGTGCGGAGTGCAACGCGTTTTCTGGATAAAATTAATATCCTTGCAAATTTGCGGTAATATATTTTGGGAGGGATTGGGTTCTATACCCATCTTTTATCCGCACTTAGTAGGGGCCGGTCGTATGCTCGGTCTCTATAGAGTCGGGCCCAGGATCGTTTGAAGAAATGATTAACTGAAACCCCCTAATGCACGTCAGCTAAACCAAAGCATATGTCCTTTAGTAACACGAACCCCAAGCGATCCACAATGAGCTTTGAGCCGTTGACGTCGGATGTGTGCGATATGGGGAAATATGTGCAAGGGGTTGGTGTAGTGCGCTACTTCCAAATTATTCAAAGTTGGAAGTAGCGCACTATTATGACGAAGGATCGAGATACAAACGATGCTTCCCGCTCAAGAGGAAGGGCGAAGCAGCCGTACACAGAAACGGTTGGCGGAACTTCTCGCTCAAAGAAGAAGATTATGGACTTTACGAGTGATGGAGGTGCCGAGTACGTCAATAATGACTTGAAGGCATTTGTCGAGAAGCATGGCGTTGTGTTTATTGCCATTCATCCTTACACGTCTCAAGGGAATTGTTTGTTGGAAAAGTTGAACGGCGTGCTCGTAAACAAGATGCGCATGCCGATGATGTTGTGGTCGGAGGTGCAGCAATATGTTGTGGAAGTCGGCAATTTGAGCCCGACAAAAGCACTGAAGGGCATGACACCAACGGAGAAGTTAACTGGGCTGTAGCCAGACATCTCAAAGATCGAGGTGTGTGGCTGTGGGGGGTACGTCTTCGTACCAAAGAGGTTCGAAAGAACCAATTATCAGCAAATATTGAGCCGGCATTTTTTCTCGGGTTTCCGAAAACTGGGCATGGTTATCGACTGTTGCATTTGAGGACAAGAAAAGTGGTGGAAGTCCGCTACGTTAAGTTCCAAGAGGACGTGACGGTCAAGCGCACGTACATAAAGGCGCCGATGAAGGGAAGACAACACTATTCTCAAATTCCGTTTATTCCGCTGTCTGTGGAATCTGTTGCTGAACAAGCAGTCCAGGCCGGCGCTGGGAAAGTAGTGTGACAGGCCGTAAACGAAGGCGAAACAGGTCAGAGCTCGTAGAGAGTGCAGAATGGCACCGAACAGCAAGAGCCGAGAGATGAAGCTGGGGATTTGGTCGGAGGTGAGGAGATTCCAGAGGAGTCAAACGATGAGAGAAAAGCGTCCGGTGGGGATGATGCTATTGGTGGAGCTATGCCAACAGTGGAGCAACACCGACCCTGGCACGATAGGAGCACATCTTTGGAGCCGCGTGCGGGTACTCAAATACTACGCAGCTCAAAACGAATGCGTGGATAGCGACGTTCGGAGCGTATACAGCAAGCACATGTTCGTGTGAAGGACTACTTTAAGGCTTCGCTTGAAACTCTGGAGTATTTGGCGGGAAATCCCGCGACAGTGGGGGGAGCGAAGGAGTCTCCATATAGCGATAAGTTGAAAACACCGATGGGTTTAGAGATGGAGGCGCACATAATAAATACTACCTGGAAATTGGTCGACAGGCCGATGCACCCGTGCAATATCTTAAGGTTCACTTGGGTATTGCGGGCCAAGCTCAACGAGAAGGGTCTGGTGGAGCAATTCAAGGCTCGATTAGCAGTGAAAGGCTGTGGACAGAAGTATTAACTGGAGACTTACTCTCCTGTTGTGCGAATTGAGACTGTACGATTGCTGTTGATACTAGCATTTCTGCTGGAGTCTCAGTGCTATCACGTAGACTTCGTGACGGCATTTTTCAATGGAGTGTTGAAAGGCGTTTAGATCTACATGGAACAGCCAGCCTACTTCAATGATGGGATAGGCCGAGTGGGTGAGCTGCTTAAGGGTTGTATGACCTCAAGCCGACTTCGCGCCTGTGGTACCAGACACTGCATGAACACTTGGTGAAAATTGGGTTCAAACAGTGTGCATTCGATGTGGGTCTGTACCAACGATGGCAGAATGACCGCGTCGTGTACATCATGGTGTACATGGACGACTTATTAATAACCAAAAAGAAAGAGGACATTGAGACTGCAATTGATGAGCTGAGCAAACTTTGCACTGAATAATCTCGGTCGAGTATAACGAATCCTGGGTATGGAAGGTCACTACATTCCTGGTGAGCTACTGTGCATCTCACAGAAGGCATACATTGACCGTTTTCTGGAACGATTTGAATGAGTGAGGCACGTCCAATCGGATCGAGGAAGATGAACGCAAGATTAATGATCCAGTGATGCCCTTCCGAGAGTTGGTAGGGGCGTTACAATACTTAGTGCCATGCACACGACCGGATCTACCGAATGCGGTGGGAGCGATTTCGCGCTACAGCAACTCATACACGAAGGAAAACTATTCGTGTGCGAAGCGAGTGCTGCGCTACATTCGAGCTACACGAACCTATGGCTTGGTGTATCGACGCCTAGATCCGGTGCTGCCGCTGCGCGTTGATGCTTACTGTGACGCTGATCACGCAAACTGTCCAGCTACGAGTCGATCGATAACAGGCTACGTTTTGCAGTTGAACGGCCAATAGTTCATGAACGTTGAGGACGTAGCAGCGGTAATCCAGGGTCAACAGGAGTGAGGTGGGAGAAACAGAAAGCGGCATGATCATGCAACGATGTCACTCAGCTGGAGCCACGTGCAAGCGGAGACAAGACGCCCTCGTGCCGTCGGTTGGGACGCGAGAGATCAAATTAGTTTTGGCAGTTGATATTGTTGGTTGCATATCCAACGGTATTTCCTCCTCGTGTACGACACGTGGCATGTGAAAGAGCATGTAATACCGAGAAGGATGTAGTAGTGCGCATCGGCGCTGCAACAACAACGACCGAGAGCTGCTGGACGGAGCTCCTGTCATCATTTACTTGACAGACAAGCTGGAGTGGCAGACACAAGGGCTTCGGTGGCGAGGTATGCGAGGAGGATCAAGTGGTGACCAAGGGCAGACAGCAGGCTGGTGCCACCAGCCAGAGGTGGTCGAGCGGCCGACAGTGGGAGGTTGAAGTCTCAGATGAGACCGATAGAAGATCGCAGCGGAGGGCGACGTGCTGTGCAGACTACGAGCAGACTATGAGGACAGGAGAGGCAACGTCGGAGCAGTAGATGTGAGACCAGGAGGCCACGACAAGCATGATGGGGCTTGAAGGGAGAAAGGTTCAGGTAGGTTAGGAAGGGCGCTGTACTCGTAGTTAGTATTGGCGACGGTGGGGGCTACGGTAGTGCAGTACTCTCGGCGTAGCCTTCTCTCAAATCCACAATCACGCGACATCGGCATGTCTGAGATCAAGAAGTCCGAGATGATTGAGCCGGCGGTCTCTGATCTCGCGGTTGGTAGCTTGCGCTCCAGCACGAAGCCGGTGGTCATGAGCACTAACTGTGTCAACTTTGATCTGCGCCTCAAATGGAAGGTATCCGACCTAATCGCTACATTTAATGCTAAAAGAAAGGTTCATTATTCGAAGGAGGCTTGTTTTCCGTTAAAAGGTATGGTTATAACATCTGCTAGTTGATGCATTTCACGGATTGAAGCGGGATCAAGGAAAAGAAGGCGCTCGCTGACGATGCTGCAGCGCACGAGCGGCCTGGTGCGTCGCACCATCGAGCAAGAAGAGGCCCAGTGCGCGTACAACCGCCACATGCTCACAGAGGTGGGCTTCAAACTCTCGCAAAGGCTCCAGACAGCGGCGGATGTTGACACTTGTCGTCCCTTGTGGCAACAGGTGCAGAGCGTGCTGGACGAGATGGTGTACGACGTGGAGAGCTACGAGCACGAGTGCGAGCTCGTGATGCTGAAGAGGCAGCTCGCTACTGCAGAGAGCTCGTTGGTGGAGTATCAGGTGCGAGAGAGCGAGTTGATACAGGAGAGACAGCAGGTCGGTTGATGGACTGTAAGGGGTGATACTGCTCGGGGAGAGGCTGAGGTCATGGGCGTAATAGTGCGGGGATTGCAACGATTATGCAGGCGTACGAGTATGCCGTTGAGGTGGAGAAAGAGGGAAACACGATCATGCGCAAGCTGAATGAGCATTTGTCGGTGGTTGTCACGGAACTCGCCAAGAAGGAAGTGTACGTGAGGCTGCAAAACGTGAAGACGCTTGATGCAGGAGTGTGACTATTGTGGAGTTATGCGTGCTGCAGAATGGAGAAGGAGCTGCAGCAGGCGAAGGAGCAGTTGAATTTAACGGGTCAGCTCTCGAAAGAGTTGGCTAGTGCGCAACGAGAGATTCGAGAGCTGCGGAGAGCGAATGATATCCAGTATATTCTCAGGAAGAATAATTCAGTGCCGGCGAAGCCTGTGTCAGACTCAAGGTTACCACCACGAAGAACCCACGGGCCTGTTCGCACGATGTCGGTTCCTGATCTCCAGCCGGCCGCGATGAAGGAGGGGGAGAACGTTTTCTCACCATTACCGGACAACGTCATGCTCAAGTTGTTTTCACTTTTGGATGAGGACAGCATGGTCGCGATCAGCGTCACAGATAAAGTTCTGGTGAGGAGGGTAAATGTGATGTTTGGTGTGACGACACCTTCTAGCTTGGCGAACAGCGCTCCTCCCGCACCAGTTAAACAACGGCCAGCGTCGCCTCCATCACGGAAGTCGTTGAAGAGCCGCAGCCTCAGTTTTATTGGCTCGTCAGAAAAGGACAAGGTAGTGCTGCGTGGTGTTGCGTTCCTTTTTTCGTCCATGCTAACGCTGTGCTTGCTTGCGGTTTGTAGCTCTCGAAGGTGGATGCAATCGTAAAATCATTGAAACCAGACCAGATCAAGCTCTTCCACGACATGTCGACTAGGGTGAAGACATTAGAGGTGCGGGTTGCATTTTCACTCGCAATGGTAGTCCTTGGCGTCTCACGTTTACTTCGTTGACAGGCCCACCTTGCTCAAGTGCAGACCGAAAAGGAAGACGTGGCTGCACGGCTGTACAGCGCCGAAAATGTTCGTGACTTTCTGATGGAGAAGCTGAAGGATCTGGAAGACACGCTTGTCAACAACATGACGATGACAGCGAAGAAGGATGAGCAAGCTGCGGTGGATCGCGAGATCATCGGCTTCCTGGATGCTAAGACCCAGGAGTACGAAGTCGCGCTAAAGGAGTACGCGCACCAGAACAACGGTCTTCGCATGGAGCTCGCTCAGCTTCAAGAGGACCATACCTCCAAGACGACGGTGTGTCGGCCTGCTAGGTACTTGGCATGTTTTCTTCTGCTAACCTATGCTTGCTACATGCAGATCATCCAAGACATGGTCGAACTGCTCACCGAGGAGAAGAAAGAGCTTGACGCGCAGGTCCGATCGCAACGCAAGATCCTTGTCCGCGAAGTCAAGGTGCTGCGCGCGCAGAACCAGCAGCTCATCACCGAGAAGGATCACTACTTCACGCAGCTCAAGCAGCTCAAGCACGCGCTGCAGCACCTCGACGAGCTCAGCTAGAAAAAAAAACATTCCCATAATCACCCGAAGTTGAAGTGCCAACGAGTCACTATCCCGAGGGAAACCCCGCTACAACAACATCAACGTTCGAGAACTTTAGTGTACGAAACGCAATCACAGGAGTGATGGTCGTTGCCCCAATCGAATTGGGGCCGCACTTTGCGCTCGTCCGCGCATCCAGCAGCACTCACCATGGCGACGGCGGCGCTGCGTCGCTTCACGATGGCGCGTCCTCGCCCCCACATGGCCGCAGCCAACTCGCTGCGGTTCCAGCGCGCGCCGGTGCTCATGGCCCAGCGCGTGCGCGCCAACCCGTTCGCGTTCGGCAGCCGCAACGGGTTCGGCGCCTTGTACTCGACCGACAGCAGCGGCAAAGACGACGACAAGGACGCGGAGAAGCCCACGGACGACGCGGAAGCAGACGACGGCGTTGAGGTCGTGATCGAGAGCGACCTGGCCACCGTCGGGGAGGGCGACAAGGCCCCCACGTACCCGCACGTGCTGGCAATGCCCGCGCACCGCCGCCCGTTCTTCCCCGGCGTCGTGCTGCCCATGACGATCACGAACCCAGAGGTAACGCGCGCGCTGATGGCACTCAAGGAGAGCGGGCAGAAGTACGTCGGCGTGTTCCTCAAGAAGTCAAGCGGAGACCCCCTCAAATCCGGTGGCGGAGAGGACCTGGTGAAGAACCTGAGCGAGATCCACCACGTGGGCAGCTTCGCCAGTATCGACAACATGCTGCCGTTCGACGCTAACTCCGTGCAGGTGCTCATGGTGTCGCAGCGACGCATCGCGATCGACGAGATTCGAGATGAAGGACCGCCCATTCGCGTGAACATCAGCAACTTGGACAACCCGCCGTTTGACCCCAAGAGCAAGCTGATTAGGGCGTATTCGAACGAGATTGTGGCCACGTTGAGGGAGATCGTCAAGATGAACCCGCTGTTCAAGGACCACATGCAGTACTTCTCGCAGCGGATCGACATTCACAACCCGTACAAGCTGGCGGACTTTGCGGCGTCGGTGACCTCGGCGGATGGGGAGGAGCTGCAGCAGGTGATGGAGGAGATGTCGTGTGAAGCCAGACTGAAGAAGGCGCTGGAGCTGATTACCAAGGAGCTGGAGCTGAGCAAGGTGCAGCAGACGATCAAGGAGCAGGTGGAGGAGAAGGTGTCCAAGAACCAGCGAAATTACTTGTTGATGGAGCAATTGAAGGCCATCAAAAAGGAGCTGGGTATGGAGAAGGACGACAAGGATGCCATGATCACCAAGTACCGGGAGCGCCTCGCTCAGTTTGCGCCGGGCACCATCCCGGCTAGCGTCAACGAGGTCGTGGAAGATGAGCTGAACAAGATGTCCATGCTGGAGAAGAACTCTTCTGAATTCAATGTTACCCGCAACTACCTGGACTGGCTGACTCAGCTGCCATGGGGCAAGGCCACCGAGGAGAACTTCGACATTGCGAAAGCGAAGCAGATCCTGGATGAGGACCACTACGGCCTCAAGGACATCAAGGAGCGCATCTTGGAGTTCATTGCGGTTTCCAAGCTGAAGGGTGATGTCCAGGGCAAGATCATCTGCTTTGTTGGACCTCCTGGTGTGGGTAAGACGAGTATCGGCAAGTCCATTGCTCGCTCGTTAAACCGCGAGTTCTTCCGCTTCTCGGTTGGCGGTCTCAGTGACGTTGCAGAGATCAAGGGTCACCGCCGTACATACGTCGGTGCCATGCCGGGCAAGATCATTCAGTGCTTAAAGTCCACCCAGAGCTCGAACCCTCTGATCTTGATTGATGAGATCGACAAGCTCGGCCGTGGATACCAAGGAGACCCGGCGTCAGCCTTGCTGGAGCTTCTGGACCCCGCGCAGAACAGCGGTTTCGTAGACCACTACATGGACGTGCCTGTTGATCTGTCTCGTGTTCTCTTCATCTGTACCGCTAACGTTACGGACACCATCCCCGGGCCGTTGCTGGATCGAATGGAAGTCTTACGTCTGTCAGGCTACGATTCGCCGGAGAAGTTGGCGATCGCTAAAGAGTACCTTGTGCCTAAGGCTTTGGAGAAGACGGGTCTGCAGAAACCAGAGACGACACCCGAGTCACTGGGTTTGACGGACGATGCTGTTTTGACCCTCGTTAAGCAGTACTGCCGTGAGAGCGGTGTGCGTAACCTGGAGAAGCATGTGGAGAAGGTCTTCCGGAAGGTTGCTCTTGAGGTTGTCAAGGATATTGAGAGCGCGAAGGCGTCTGAGGCCCAGGACGCTGGCGAGTTGACTGCTGCGGCGATGAACACGGAGGAAGTGTCAGAAGATAAGGACCGTTTCCTCATCACACCAGAAAAGCTGTCGAAATACGTCGGCAATCCGATCTTCACATCGTAAGTAATGCCCTGGGTGACTAGTTGTGTTGCTGCTGCTTACACTGATGGTTTCTGTTGTTTTGCTTATTCTAGTGACCGCATGTTCGACAAGCAGTTCCCGGGTGTCGTGATGGGACTTGCCTGGACGGCTATGGGTGGAGCTTCGCTGTACATTGAGACCACAAAGGTGTACTCGAAGGGTGAACGTTCGGGTCTTATTACCACAGGCCAGATGGGATCTGTGATGGAGGAGAGTACAAAGATCGCGCACACGTATGCTCGCAGCAAGATGCACGCCCTTGACCAGGAGAACAAGTTCTTCGAGGAGAGTGAGGTGCACTTGCACGTCCCTGAGGGAGCTACGCCGAAGGACGGACCGTCAGCTGGCTGTACCATGGTGACGGCGCTGCTTTCGCTGGCTATGAACAAGTACGTGAAATTCTGAAGTTGGCGTGCGTGCTGAGACCGTTTGACTAACACATTTTCTTTGCGTTACCAGAACAGTGAAGGCGGACCTCGCAATGACGGGAGAGCTGTCACTTGTGGGCAAGGTTCTTCCGGTAGGGGGCATCAAGGAAAAGACCATCGCTGCCAAGCGGTCAGGCGTGAAGACGCTCATCCTGCCACTCGGCAACAAGCGCGACTTCGACGAGCTGGAAGAGTACCTGCGCAAGGATCTGGATGTGCACTTCGCCGATTACTACGACGATGTGTATAAGGTCGCGTTCGAGCAGGAGTAGATGCATACAGCAAGTAAGTGGGTGCTCATTGTCGCCGGCAACCTGCTTGTACAGGCATATCAAAGCTCGGCAGCCGTGTGAACATGTACAGCTTTAACCCTTTTTGCTTCAACTTGTGTTTGCATAAACAATCTGCCCGGGCTTGTGAGGGGACACCTCAGTTTCTGATCCGTCACGTCGGACTCGCTCGTCCACGATGGTGCTTCGCATGCTCTGGAACATCAGCTCAGGCTTCGTGCACGGCGCCTTGCACAAGCACCCGCGCCCCGGTCTGTCTGGGGTGCACTACCCGGCTGTCTGGAGAGCTCGCTCTGGATTTATGGACTGCGACGTGAACCTGCACCTCAACAACTCGGCGTATCTCTTCAGCATGGAGCTCGCTCGCTGGCACTTCACGGCGTAGGCACCTGCATATCCCGTCGCTACAGTAGATCTTTGCTGGCCGCAGTTAACCTAACGGTTCATTGCTTTTCCAGGTCTAATGGCATCCTGTGGCAGGCGTTGAAGCACCGACGCATGTTCCTGGTTGCCTCACAAGCGATTCGCTATCGTCACGCCATTCCCCCGTTTCACGCGTACGAAGTCAAGACGCAGATGGTGTATTGGGACGGTCCTTGGATCTACTTCTTGCACCAGTTTCAAGACCCGAGCAATGGCAAGCAGTTCGCTGAGGGGATCTGTCGTATCATGGTCAAGCAAAGTGGCGAGGGTGTGTCCTTCGAAAAGATGATCTCCGAAGTGTACAACGGGTCGATTCCACCTCAACCCGCAGAAGTGCCACATGTCGTCAAGGGATTTCTGGACTGGGACGCTGCTAGTCGCTCGAGCATGGAGACAGCTCATGAACTCGAGAAAACCAGGTCCAGCAACAACCCGCCGCCACCTAAGCCAGAAAAGCTCTGGGATCGTATTTGGATGGAGATGCAGCGGTCCATGAATCGTCCATAACGGGTAGACCACTCATGCTAGGCACGAGGACATGCTCGTGGTTGTGGGGAGGAGATTACTTCCTCGAGCCATATTGATTGGGACTTGTGTCCATTGCACCAGCAATAATTAAGCCACAATCGAGAACACGAAGCCCCTTGCTATATGACCCATTTCACTTGCTCAGCATTATTTTGCCCAACGGACTATCTCCGTGTTCAGCGTTTTGTCCTGTTCAGAAGTTAGTACAGCGGGTGGATTATATGAGCGCCCACCGCCTTAATGTAGGCTTGTATGGAATTTGAATTCCTCGATATTCTTGGTCCTGTTTGACATCAATATTTACTCTATAACAGCGGGACAACCAGCATTCGACGCGCAAACATGCAACCAACACCATATCCCACTCGCTTCAATTTGTTGCATACTTTTAAATAAGTACATGTAATTGCCAAATAACCCCTTTTATAGCCTCGTCCACCACATTCTAGGACACTGGGCAGCGTTAAAAGTGGCTTAAAACCCACAGCTCCATGCAGAAATCCCCCCGACGCACAGCCTGCACTTTACTGAGAATTCCCACTGTAAATCGTGCGGTTCACTCAACAAAAGTTTCGCCACCGTCCAATGAGAATAACTTTTCATATCCTAGACACTGCGAGTAGCCACCAACTCGAGCAATGACAAATTTTAATCACGTTAGACAACATGGCGCGCCGACGTGAGCTTCATATTGCGGTCCAAACTGCCCTCTGTCGTGCTTGATAATGCGGGCGCTATTACGCTAGACTTCGTTGTCGTGGCATGGGCATGTAAAAATATTATTCGTGCGATCTCGCATATGAGAGAAGCTTCCGCGATATGATGGGAACAACATGAACCGAGAGATAGTCTTCTGGGGGCCAGGCACGTCGTGTCCCTTGGATAGATGATAACTACCCATTGCGTGATGCATGAAAACTAACGTAACATGCTGTGCACAATCGCTGTCAATAGTGCGTTGTTGTCCTGGATTGTTTTGGGTGATTTTATCTTTCGTAATCGAGCGACGTGTCGAAGGACTACAAATATTTTCACGTGGGGATCAACACTAAACTTTTGGATTTCATTTGAGTTGAATAGCGTGAGGTTGCGCCACATTAGCACCTTATACGAAATGGCAGTCAAGTCTAATCGCTGCTCCCGTTCTGAGAGTAGCAATTCGTGACATTTGTGTTACTAGTTCATCGTTCATTCAGAAATGTCATCACCATAGGCAACTCCTCACGATTGTTGCTTTCGTCTGGCGCAACAAGCTACCGACCAACACCCTGGAGCATTTCGTGGCCGTCGTCCTGGTTGCAGAAATGACTATCGCTCGGGTCTGCAATAACTGATCCTCGATGGGTATGTGTCACTCTTGCGGCACCGAGGAATGGGTTTAAGGCAAGGAGATTTTGAAACAACAGTACCCGCTTCGAAAGGAGATACTGAGCGACATACAGGGAAATGAATCTGCCAGCGTATCACCAATCGCTGGTCTAGCGTTAGTTTATGAAGCTGAATTCAAACGACCGTCGTTCCTACAGTGGTTGGAATCTTGTGGTATGACTGAAGAACCAATTGGTACCGCTAGTGCTGATGGATTGTGGATGCCACCTCGAAGTTATAAAGCGACTCTAGTGCTGCGCTGCTAATGCCATGGGTGAAGCGGCAGTGAATTGCCATTAAAAATGTGGTAAAGTTTCTCCGTGCCAATTATGACTAAATTGGCTGGTCCTTCAGTGTGACGACTCTTATATCACGACCATGGTTTGCTGTTGGCCGATTTGAAATTGGTCTTTTCCTCGGTGTTCTCTTTGCCGATATGTCTGATGACGACAAAATGAGGAGAATAATGGAGGCTGGAATTAGATACAGGAGGGGATGGGAAGAGGAACCGAATTGCAAGTGCCATCGAGCGTATTCTTAGAGCTTGGGCGTCTATTGATAACATTCGATCTGTGGTAGTCTAAGTTCAGCCCCACAACATAATTTACATCGCCCCATCATGAAGCTCACCACCGTCTCTCGTGTTCTGGCTAAGCTCCCTGCTAAAGCCCGAGACCGCGCGAGTGCGATCATCTCGGACTTTCTAGTTGCAGAAACGTCTCTAGCTCGTGCCTGTAAGTTGAGTGCCGTTGGCTCATTCGAGCTGCTGAACTTGATATGGACCCGAAGTCGTCGAGATAAGAAGAACAGTTCGTGGACCGAAGCGAGACTTCTGCAGACTGATCCAGGTTACTACCTCTGGCAATTTAATCAAGCACTCATCCATGCAGCACGTCGCGGAGATCTCCTGATGATTCAATGGGTGCTGACACACTTCCGAAATTGTCATATTAGCAAAGACGTGGTGGATGAAGCCATTCAAAGCGGTAACCTTGGAGTGTTCCAAGTACTCGAGGCAGCGAAATTTCACAGAAGAATCCAGTGGAACGCCGCAGGTTCAACTGCTGTTGCTAGATTTGGGAACTGGGATCTTTTTCGTTGGCTCTATAAACGCATCAAGCTCACACCCGAAGCAAAGAAAGCCAACATCGAGCTAATCGGTATCGCATTCGAGCAACATAACCTGGAGCAAGTCAAGTGGTTACTTGCAAGTGGGTTCGGAGCCAATACTTTTTCGTTTTCGTTCTGCTCCGAAACCGACTGGCGAGTTCGCACCGAGATATTACGCTTCATTTTAGATGGTCGGGTCGGTGATGTTGAAAAAAACGCTAGTAGCGCGTTAACGCAAAGCGCGGAACTCGGCGATCTGCAGTTTATCCAATGGCTGCTGTCTCGCCATATCACTATCAAGGAGGATACACACTACGCGTTCGCGTTCGCTTTAAATGCTGCTAGCTGAGCCGGTCGCCTTGCCGCTGTGAGCTGGTTGCTGACGTTCATGCAGAAAATGGGGATAAAGTACGACCCGTCGGAGGCCATGTTCGCCGCAGCAAAAGAGGGGCAGTTGGAAGTGGTCCAGTGCCTTTATGCGACCTTTTCTCGTGACAGCAGCATTGATCTCTTCCAAGTGCAAGATAAAGAGGTTAGTCTGGATGATACACTCCCCGTCACAGCAGTAGACGTTGCAGCTAGTAATGGGCGTCTTGGCGTACTACGTTTTCTGCACGATGCAGAGCAAGCATCGCAAAAGCAACACAAAGCGGGCGAAGGCCTGACCAAATTCCCGTGTCGCCAGGATTTGCGTTACTCGACAACAGCGATGAATGCCGCTGCAGCTAAAGGGTACCTCAGCGTCGTGATGGGGTTACACGGCAATCGGTCGGAAGGGTGCACCTCGCTTGCGATGGATCGAGCGGCAGCTAATGGGCATCTAGAGGTGGTGCAGTGGCTGTCCTGGAACCGGACGGAAAGTTGCTACAATGGCTTCACGAAAATACGCAAGCACGATGCACCACTACAGCTATGGACACCTCAGCAGCTATGGGGCGCTTGGACATTGTCCAATGGCTTTGTGTGAGTCGCTGGGAAGGCTGTACTATGGCTGCAGTGGATGAGGCTGCAGCTGGGGGGCACCTTAACGTCGTGAAATGGCTTTATGCGAACCGTTCTGAAGGTTGCACAGCTAGGGCAACGGACGAGGCCGCTGCGAATGGAAACTTACGAGTGGTTCGGTGGCTACATTCTCATTGCACTGGTGCTCGCGCAGTGACAGCCATGAGGCGGGCGCTTGAACACAGTCAATACGAAGTACTATTTTTCCTCCGAGCGCACTATCCGAATCAAGCCACCAGTCGGATCTTGACTACGCAGAAGCCCAAGTTGGCAATCGCGAATTCTGTGGAGGCCAGGTCTCTAGAACGTCCCGTTGTGCATTCAGGATAGAGAAAGTAATCATCCTCGATGACAACATGTTAGCACAATTGCCCTACTACCCATCGGTGATAGCTTTTTAGTAGATTTTTCTGCAGCTTTGAAAACTACGTTAATTACAACCTTTTTCGCTGTCTGATACGTCACTTACATGAGCGTGTCAATTGCGTCACTCGGTATATTTTCCTCATTTGAATTTTATCTGGGTATGCGGGGCTTCGCTGGCTGGAACCGTGGGCTTCTACAGAAGGAGCCATGGACAGTTCTCTATATTGCTGCGTCCAAAATACTTGTCATGCGGATATGATCGAGTGGAATCTAGACCATTTCGTATAATGAAGATGCCGTCAAGAGAGCTGTTCGAGGTGGATATTTTGGAGAGAAACAACTCCTGAGGGCGGATTTCGGCACGCGGAGGTGCTTTCCATACAACCTCGTGGAAGTGGCAGCTATGAGTAAACACTGCGTGGTGGCTGCTCGAGCGCCTTTTTACCCCATCAAGTTACGAGAGCAGCATTGATCCAAGAGCAGAATGGAGAGCTCATTCAAACATATTGAAGAATCTGGTTGTTGGAGAACCTCCCCCACTCGAGTTTTCTCCACGTTCTAGGATGCGTATCAAGATTGCTCACTACCTCCAGTACGACTGGGTCGTGTACTTATTAGTCATACCTGGTCCTGCTCCTGTGTGTCGCGCAAGAAATGACGATGAGGCAAGACAGCAGGCATCTGAGACCCATCAAAGTATCTGGAAGAGTAGGGTGTAGTGATCAGTATTCCCAGCATTCCGCTGTGATCTAGTGATCACCGGACAATATCACCATTTCACCGGACCTCATGATCTATTTAATTTCTCGGCGGCATACTGGGCATGTGGCTTTAGATCGAATCCATGGAATGATGCAGTCGTCGTGAAAAGCTGGTCCACACGGAAGTTCTGCCATTGCTGTGTCTTCTATCCCCACGTTCCCACTAGTGTCATCGAGGAAATTACTTTGTTGCGTTCTGCTGTGATACTCTGACGTCCCCATGTCCAGCACAGTTCCTGTCGTGTAAGCCTCCGTCACTTTCCACCGAGGTGGTATATCCAGAAACTGCTCCATGGCACGAGAAAGTGTGTGGATGCCATTGTCACCGTTGTTACTTCCGCTTGGCAGATATCCCGCCGGCCCCAGGAGCACTCCCAGATCTGTGTATGCCTTCAGCAATGTTAGCACAAAGTCTGCAAGTTTCTGGCAGCACTCATCAATAATAATTTTCGTGTCGTTGCTCGCATGCTTGCGAGCGAACTCTGGTCCTGCTGCGTGCTCCAGCATGTTAACAAATGGCTCGAAAGCTTCTTGCTGCGACACCGATGTCCACTCCAAGTGAACTGCTCCACACAGTTTGAGGTAAAACGCGTGGCACTGCGAGTAGCGCTTCCGTAGTGTCCACTCCAGCGTTGAATCAAACTTCTTCAGCGTGAACACGTACTGTGTATAAGGTGCAGCTGGGCCTTGGTGGTCGTAAATGACCTCAGCTCTCGCAGTGATGGAAATCTTGGCCATTTTCGAGCGTCGAACTCTCAGTAGCTATATTAATGGCGTGTCATCGCTCGGATGTGTGCGGCTCAAGCAAATGCAGCAATATTCCGTATTGTCGAGCTCCACGTCTTTCAAAACGAAAACGAGCTGCGTCACTTGCATCTCCATCTCCTTTCGTTCACGCGGTATACCCAAGAAACGCTCGAGATAAGCGTAGAGTGCACCGAGCTCCACGCTCCCATTGACACTGCCCGCAATCAACACGTCCAGCTCTGTGTACGCTGCTAGGACTGATAACACAAAGTTTGCCAGTCCTCGATGGCGCTCTTGGATAATGCCAGCGGTGTCGTAGCGCCTGTGCTTACGGGGGGAATTCGGGTCCTGTTGCCGTTTCCAGCAACTTGACGAGTGGTCCAAACAGTTCCAGATGCTTGAAGCCACTCCATGTTGTGTCTTGGCGCAACTTGAAATAAAGTGCAAAACACTGAGAGTAGCGTTTGCGTATTATCCACTCTTTTGTGGCCGTGTCGGGGCTCTTGAGCTGGAATGTGTACAAGGTGTAAGGAGCTGATGTGTCGTGGTGGTTATTCACGCTGTTGGACGTCGTGGTAATAACGAGCTTGGCGGTTTCTGACCACCTAGCCTTGAGAAGACGGCGGAGACTCGAGTCTTGGTGAGCTAACCAGTACATGGTGTTGGTCTTTCTTGGCTGATTGAGAAGTGACTACACAGATTATCCAACACAAAAGGTTCATGGGTAGCCTACAAGAAGTCAAGACGAAGCCACCAGATTCCTGCATTGATGTATCCATCAAAACCAAAATAATTCAAGTCATGTGTTAGATGAAGTGATAGCAGGACACTAGGGTGGCAACTTGGTATTTACCACGCTAGTCCCTCACCAGGCGCTTGACGACGAGTAAGGGCCTTGGTGTTCTCGCTGTACCAACAAACACCGATGCCGATCCAACTGCCGTTCCCGATGAAGATACCAGTTGCGGCGGCGTAAATTGTCACGGTTCTCTTTAAAATGATCATCTTGTTCATTGGTATGCGCTGCGTCTTGACTATTCAGTTGTAATGTCCCAAGGAAGTTCTTCGTCTTCGCCGATATCGCAAATATCGTCTTGTTCTTGAAAGAGATCAACTTTCAGTTTGCGTCCATACTGTTTGTACAGCCATTGCACTATCTCCAGTTCCTTGCTGCACTCATGGTATCCGACAGGCTATTAGCGCGAACAACACCATCGACATGCGATAACATCCACTGCACAACCTGAAGATGTCCACCCTCGCTTGCATTTTCCAAAGCGTTCGTCCAGTATTGAACATCTATTTGACCTTCCAGCCACGTGAGAAAATCCAAATCTCCAAACCGTGCTGGCCGATACGCCGCAACACCAGCAATATTTGGCACAGGAACATATCCACTACCCAGCAGATATCGTAGTATTTCCGCCCGACCTTGCCGCTCCACTTCCGTACTGTCCGGAAACTTAATGCTCCGCACGCCAACCCCGGCTTCGATTGCCCACCTGGCCGGCGGCTGACCATTCTGTTCAAACGCACTCATCGTCCGCTATACTCTGGTACTTCCCGTCTGTGTCAGCAACCACCGCACTAACTCCCAATTGCCGATCCTCGCCACCTCATTCACCGTTCTGCTATTCCATTCGATTCCTTCGTGACCTGTGCCCCCCCCCCACCAATAATCAGGACTAAATCACCATGCACAACCTGCCCTTGTGACTGCGGGAACGCTCATCGGTAGTATTAATAGTGGCGTTCGCTCTGCAGAAGCTTCGCAAGGGTCCGTTTGGAAATCCCGCAGACTGCGCATACACACCAAATCCAGCAGAAACGTCGAGCGTGACAGGTCCACGACTAGGAAGTCCGCTATGATGATGGTGACGACGTCGGGACCATGGCCGCTGGGCAGCTTGAAGTACAGGACAAGGGCTTTAGTATCCGATCTGATTAAAAAAATATAAAATGTGTGGAGTGGGGCACCACAGCACCTCGCCCATCCTACACGAGGGTTGCAGATGGCGTTTCCGGAAATGTCATCCCTCCCCATGCGACATGTTCACCGCGGACTACAATACCCTTGCAAGTTCGTCTTAGTGAAGAATATTTCCTTTTGCTCGATTAGGCTTTATTTTGAAAGGAAAGAATCCTGCAATATCGTATTAGTAAACGCATAGTGGAGACATCTGTACCTTTCGATCTATCCGTGTTCCTTACAACGCGAATTAATACCGGTGACGATGACCTAGATGTGTAGGGCGGATAGTTGCCTCTCTCGGTATTATCGCTATAAGTCGAGAAGCACGAGAGCTTTGCGAACGTGCTCCCGTCAGCCTGACCCGAGGCGGGGAAAACCACCCACCGTCGCCCCGCATCTCCGTCGGTAGATTCTAGCGTGCATTGCCGTACGATGTCCCCATAGTGGCCCCAATATATCGGGACAACGCCGTACGACATGCCGCTTGCGGAGCTGGCGACCGAGCAGTCCGTCGCACTATCCCAGTGACGACCGCTGCCGGATGAAAAAGGCAGTAGGTCCATCGCAAGACAGACATGCTCAACGGTACTTTAAAACCTTGTTCGTTCGAAATGGCAGCGGGTGCTGAAAGTTCCCCGTGCACAGCAAGATGTTAGCATTGTTAGCACTAACAAGCAACCACCACGAAGTTCCTCAGCTGAAGCCATAAGGCCTTGTGGCTCTCGACAGCCTTTTGCCCTGTTACCAGAAAGTTTAGCACCTCGCCCATCCGCGTATAGATTCGGTTTCAAACCAAGGTAAAGTGGTCATCCCTCCTTCATGCGATGCGTGCTCTCCTTTCAATCCTAATACCCTTGCTATTTCATTTTGGGTTGAGATAGCAATGTTCACCGATCTCATTGAATCCAACTAAAAATCCTCATTACAATATATTCTACTAACAAGTAATACGTATTGGGTATAATATTATACAAGTTTATGACTGCGGAGAAGCACACTCATTTCCTTTGTCCATGCTGTGTTCGGATGATTATCATGGTATATTCTTTTTCGAGTTAGCATGGCTCCAGGGCAGCACCACTTTGTGTGTTGAAGTGGCATGCCGCTACCCACTAGATAAAATCTGCAGCACCAAAGCTGGTGCCAACAGGAGGGGAAAACCACCCGCCTCTCTACCTTTCCGACTGAGAGTTTCCGCGTGCAGCGCCGTACGATGGTCTGATACTCGCGCAAAGAGATCGGGACAGCGCCGTACGACGCAGAGTGCCTTCCAAACCGCTGACCTCATCGCCACCCGCCGTCCACTCAGCCAGCTTCCACCTTCGAGGAGGGCACCGCGCGACAGTCGCCGCCATCGTTTTTCCGCTTGCCATGAATCTCACTTCTCAATTCGCCTCGGCTTCCACAAGACCCACCAAGACCCCCCCCCCCCCCCCGCACACACTTCCGTCTACTACCAACTCTCCCTAGACGATGGCTCCAGAACCCCCCACGACGGACCCGAAGCACGTCGAGTTCACGGCCATGCCCCTGACTCCAAAGGCAGGGCGAGGGGGTGAGGATGAACGCTACTCGGAAGCGTACGTCGAAGTTGAAGAGCTTCAGGCACGTGCACCCCGTAGTCGCATTTCTCCCTCCAACCTGGAGCAGAGCCAAGGACTCAGCTCGGCGAACGTCGAGGAGGCCCGCAAGGTGTGCGGGTTCAACCGACTGTCCCCGCCCAAGACCGTGCCCGACTACATCCTGTTCTTGCAACAGTTCCTCGACATGTTCATGATTCTGCTGTCCGTCGCGGGCCTGTTGAGTCTCGTCGCCTACTTCATCGACACGTCGACGATGCTGAACTTGTATCTGGCGCTGGTGCTCTTCACCATCGTGATCGCCACGTGCACCATCACGTTCCTCCAGGCTCGCTCGACCAGCAAGGTGATGGATTCATTCAAGAACATGCTCCCGCAGCAGTGCACGGTGGTGCGTGACGGCGTGAGCCAGACGATTCCAGCCGAGGAACTCGTGGTTGGTGACTTGGTCTGGGTGCGCAACGGGGACAAGGTGCCAGCCGACTTGCGAATTCTTCTCTACAACAACCTGAAGGTGGAGAACTCGTCTCTCACGGGTGAGTCGGAGCTGGTCACTATCACGTCGGATGCACAGGAGGAGTCGGTGGCGCACTTGGAATGCAAAAACGTCGTGTTCAACGGTTCGCTGTGCTTCGACGGGTCTGCGTTAGGCCTGGTACTGACGATCGGGGACAAGACGGTCATTGGCCGTATTGCTGAGCTTGCCACGTCGACTGCCGTACGTGAGACCAACATGCAGCGCGAAGTGAAGGCGTTCGTGCGCTTCATCAGCGTTCTTGCTGTGGTGATGGCTGGCATCCTGTTCACCGTCGGCGTTGTTCGCAAAGGAGGGGACGACGTGATCTCGACGTTCGTGAACGGCTTCTTGGTGATCATCGTGGCAAACGTGCCGCAGGGTCTACCTGCCACCGTGACGTCGCTATTGACGATCACGGCGAGTCGGATGGCAGCACGCAACGTGTTCGTGAAGCGATTGGACTGTGTGGAGACGATGGGGTCCATCTCGCTCATCGCGACGGACAAGACGGGCACGTTGACCAAGAACGTCATGACGGTGACGGATACGTGGGCAGGCGGAGAGTTCGCGGCACAACCCTCCGGAGATCGCATGGTGATCGAGCTAGACGATCGAACAAACTACTTGTCAGGAAGGAGTCCAAAGGCTGTCTTGGTTCGTGGAGCTGCGCTTTGCAACCGTGCAGCGCCAGACATCGCGGCGCCGGAAAGCACCAAACAGGTAGCGGGTTCATCGGCAGATGCCAGTGACGAGAAGATGATCGGTGCGGCTCCACCGTCCGGCGCCAGAAGCTCGTTTAGCGGGTCTCGGCTCAGCTTCCAAAGTCACGTATCCGTGCGCGATCAGCCCAAGCACCTAGCCAAGCGTCAGTACACTGGCAACCCATCAGATATCGCGCTGCTCCGCTTTGCTGACTTGCACTACTCGTCGGATATCACCCGCGACGAGTACCCGCTGGTGTTCGAGATCCCGTTCAACTCGACCAACAAGTGGCAGCTAGTGGTCGTACCCGCCCCGGGTGAGAAGACGACGCAACGCAGCTTCGACGTGTTCATGAAGGGCGCGCCTGAGGTGATCGTCAAACGATGCAGCACCACCCTGTCGGAAACCGGAGAAGAGTTCCCGATGAACGACTCGATGATGCGCGAGTTCACCCAAACGTACGAGCGTTTTGGGAGCAAAGGACGCCGCGTTCTCGCTCTAGCCACACGGCGATTTGAGGCCGCAAGTGCTGGTTTCTCCGTGGAGGAGGACAACTTCCCGTCTGAGGATCTGTGCTTTGTGGGCATGGTTGCGATCATGGACCCTCCTCGAGACGACGTCCCGGAAGCCATCGCAAAGTGCAAAGCTGCCGGTATCAAAGTGTTCATGGTCACGGGCGATCATCCGCTGACGGCTCGTGCCATCGCGGCGGAGATTGGGCTGCTGGATGACTACGGCCACGTGTTGGAGTTGTTGACACCGTCTTCGGTCCATGAATCTGCCGGCCTCCCCACCGATTTGGATATGTACGATGGCGCAGTCGTACACGGTGGTGCGCTCAAGTATCTGCCGGATGACGAGCTGAAGGCTATTCTTCGGCTGAAGTCTGTCGTGTTTGCCCGAACAACGCCTCAACACAAGCTCCAGATTGTCCAAGCAAGCCAAGAACTGGGCGAGTGCGTTGGGGTGACTGGCGATGGTGTCAATGACGCTCCTGCTCTGAAACAGGCCGATGTTGGTGTTGCAATGGGGCTAAACGGCAGTGACGTGGCTCGCCAAGCAGCAGACATCATTCTTATGGACGACAACTTCTCTTCAATCGTGCGGGGCGTCGAGCAAGGCCGCGTGATCTTCGACAACCTGAAAAAGACGATCGCCTACACGCTGACCCACCTGTGGCCTGAGATCATGCCGGTGGCGATAAACTTGGCGCTCGGAATGCCCTCGGGCATGACGTCGTTGCAGATCTTAAGTATCGATCTCGGCACGGAGCTTGGGCCCGCCATTTCAATCGCTTACGAGGGTGCGGAACTCGATATCATGCAGCGTCCACCGCGTAACCTGAACAAGGACCGCCTCATGTCCAAATCTCTGCTGATCTACGCGTATGCTGTGACCGGGATGATCAACGCTGCTGGCTGCCTCGTTGCCTATGGCACCGTCTTCTGGCGCAATGGTGTTTCGTTCTCCGACTTGTTCATGAGCGCGGATGATTACTGGACCACCGACGCCAAGACGTTCTGCACCGCGGACGGCGAGTGCTTCGACGAAGCTGAACAAACGCATTTGCTCGAGCAGGCATGCGGATCGTGGTACGTTACGCTGATCGTGTGCCAGTTTTTCCACATCTGGATGGTCAAGACCCGGCGTACGTCCGTGGTCAAGGCGAGTCCGTTCAAGAATACCGTCACGATTTACGGTGCAGCGATCGAGATTCTGATCGTCGTGATTGTGGTGTACGTCCCTGGCTTCCAGTCTTTCTTCGGCACTGCCGCTGCTGACTATGTGCCGTGGTTGATTGGGTGCTGTACGGGGATCGTCACGTGTTTGTATAGCGAAACCATCAAGGCGCTTGCTCGTCGTGAAGTTCCTGGGCAGGAACGCTGCCTCGTGCGTTGGCTAGCGTGGTGAATAACTTTACTAATGTGTGACTTACGTCGGGTAGCATAGCGTTGATCCACCGCTAATCTCGGGTAATTCTACATGTGTGTACTTATGTGCGTATTTCGTCACGTAGACCGACTTGACAGCAGAGTAGGCCCCCCTGTCATAGTTCAATAGCTTGATTTAGCTACTACTTCTATCGTTGCATCGCGCACTGGTATTGAAGTGCATGATGCCGTTGATGCTGCATGTATAAATTGGCACATGTCGGTCTTGCCATTGGTGCAGGATTTCACCAATTCACCGAGAAGGTTTGCTTCTTGCTGGGGGTAGCTCAATTTGTTTCGCTGGTTATTATAAATGCAGCAGCTCAAACGACTATTTCGTTTAAGATCAAGACCTGGACGTGGTCAATGATGATCAATTCTCTGTTCGCCGCACTGGACGCTACAGCTAGCAATAGGCAATTTGGATTTGTCCTGTTTCTTCTCGATGTGGGTATTGTGAAGCGAAAGCACTACAAAGACGAAGGTGGGAAAGCCCGTTTTCCAATTTGTACCCTGTACATCTGCAGCCATACTGAACATTTCATCATCGTTTAGGCGTTGAAAAAGTTGCTGCATCCGTTTCACAGCTGAAGGCCGCACAATTAGGCGGTCACCACCCTGTTAATCGCACGGAGCTGACCGCAAACCCGCCGATAGCAATACGGGCATTGGCTGGGCATGATATTTAGGTGGCGTTAGAACTTGCTAATCGTGACACTAACGTACCTCACTTTAAATTCAATTGAAGGTCACTCATCGATCATACTGCCAGTTAGTGCGCATCGGGAGATTGAATAGTATCCTGAACTGGCTAAATCTCAACCAGCGAACCAGTACTTTTAGTTCAGTGGGTCATTCATTCCCCGCCGCAATGAGTGTAAACTTTTGTTCCAGCGTTGGATGCAACAATAAAAATGGAAAACATAATTTGTTCTCCATTTTTATTATGTGGGCACAATGCCTCGACGGCTTGTCGTTGGTTGAGCTATGGAAATTATGATGCCAAGCTAAAGATTCAACGAATGTTAACCATATACTAGCTGATTGAACGAGGAATTTTTAGTGCATGTACAGTGTCGATCTAGGCACACACCAGATGAAAAACAAACCAATTGAGGCACCGTTGACACCATATGACGATCAAATCTGCAAAAATGTCCTAAAATTGTAGCGCCAGCTTCTTCATAGATGTGTACTGTTCCGCCTACATGCATAACTTGCCAACTTGTCTGAAATGGCGAATCCTACAGGGATGATGCCAGCAAAAGGTATGTTGTATATAATATTTTAAATTTTATATTAACTATGAGATGGGGACACTTGTTCGCCGAAAGAAAACCACAATTCTTCAGCGTTATGTACAGCTTTGATCAGTTCTGGTTATTTATCTGTTGTGCAAAAACTGCAGGTCCTACTACACCCACGTGCATTTCAGGGAGTGTCCCCCGTGAAACCCGAAGTATCGAGCCAGCAGAAGGAGAAAGCGAGGAGGAGAACGATCGAATCATGGTAGAAGACCGAGGCAAATTTCCACACAGACATCTTAGCAGTAAAAAGTAGCTCAATAGACAGTCTGATCCTCTCAAAAATGCACGTCCTGCTGCACCAGTTTACAAACATCTGAATCGTCCGCAATTATTAACCCCTTTTAACCCTTACTTCCCTTTTAACCCTTACTGCTTAGTGAGCCGAATGATGGAAACACACAGGTGAAGGTAGGTACAGTGTATCAAATCAAGTGCGATAACTGCGAGCCAATCTAGTCTTCCTGCACACAAACGCTGACGTCTGACCAACTTCACCCTCGTGAGATCAATACTTTGGAAGGGGCACCGTATCCCAATTCACCGGGAAACTTCACGACGACATGAGAAGCGACTCAGACGACAGTCAACTGTGAAGTAGCTGGTTGCTTGGTGTCTAGGTCGTAACCAATGTAGTTTCGCAAAAAGTCGATGTATGTTTCGTCGGGCTATTGATCTACTCACTATAATTCGATCGTTCATCTTTTGCGCAACTGGTTTACGCGCATCTCGTAAAAATTGAACTGGTTTTGCGACCTAAGTAGTAAACACCGTCACACTATCAACCAAAACACACACCCTCACGGTAAGCACCGTCACACGATCAGAGATAGCAACAAAACACATCCCATGATTTTCCACAATCGTGGATCCTCAATAGAATGCCTCCAACTATTGCGGTGCTACTGTAGCGACTCGATCTCGTTGTGATTGTCATTTTGGAAACCACCCAAGCTCGAAGTCTTCGTCAACCCACCAACATGGCGCCAAAGCCTATCATACACCTGCTGCTACTGCTTGTCTTTACCTTCATTGCGACCAACAAGGGTTTCGCGCAAGCTGAAGTCATTTCTCACGCCAAGTCCACGGATCTAGTGAAAACACAGTTGGCATTCAACGCGGACGCGCACCGCAACATCAAGGGCGGCAAGCGAAAAACCGAGGATGAAGGAGATTCGACGACGGCTGAAGATGAAGAGAGAGTTTTCAGCAATACACTGACCAAATTGAAGAAAGTTTTCGAGCAGAAGCCCGATGCCGCTTCAACTTTGGCGAAGAATGCTGGCATTGCAAAAGCTTTGGAAAACAGTAAGGATCCTGCGTATCAGAAGACCACGACAAAGGTTCGATCGTTCTTTAAAGCGAACCCGTCCATGACCCGAGGTCTTGAGTACCATCAGATCGACTACATGATCGCTATCGTGTCACTATTTGTGTCGGTTGGTGCATTTGGAATACTAGTCGCCCTGCTGTTTCGGATGAACCGCTAGGCTGAAAGCAGCCTCCGCCCGGCTTAAGGCTTTTGCTGCATCCTATAATGCAAACAGTAAGTCACAATGCAATTTACTTTGAAGCCGTCATTTTTAGATTTTTTGTCAACACGGGGTCACAAGAACGCGAATTCTACTACCCACGCTCGATACCTCAACTATAGCGGCGCCAGACTTCGTTTTTTTACGCTACTAGTAACATCGCAACCTTACACCAGCATGATGCTAGAACCGTATATAATGGTCGCATGCTTCAGCCTGCAAATGAAACTTCCAGCTTACATTGCCGAAAAGTGTGGTATCAGTTTTCTCGATTTTTCCAGAACAATGAATGAAGTCACGCTGGGTATGCAGCGCTATAGGACGTGATGTAGAAGTGAAACCTGCGTTACAGCACACATACCGAGAAGAGTGTCCATCACTCTGAGCCGCACTACGTGTATGATGGGTTTTTGGCTCAAGCAGGACGGCGTGGAAATGTGTTAATTACCGTATTGCTGCTATATCACTTTCCTGAATGTCCGATTTAAACATTCTGCGGCTCAAGTGGGCAATGATGAACGAATTTTCGGTGAGGTTATTCTCAACCGGTGTTCTCAAATTAGAATGGCTGCTAAGGAAGAAAATCCTGGTCTATCTGATGTAGTCTAACTGCCATATCTCTGGTCTGCCAGACAGCACAGGTAGACGATATTTCATTTCCTACCGTAGTGTTTGCCTCATGGCGCACCGAAGAGTCCGTCCCAGGTAGTGTTTGTAGCACAAAGCTGGAGGTGGGAAAATCTCGGTAAAAAGAGGCACTTTAGAAGGTAAGGGCATTGTGTTGTTCTGAGAACAAAGCCTTAGAGCTTGTTCTTCTTCACCAATTTCCAGCGATGTCACGTTGGGGCAAATGCTTTGTTCATTTCCCACCACACCAGGGCGCAGCGTGGCGGCTACCCCCAAGATAAAATGGCCGATCATGTCGCGCTTCTTGGTGTCGATCCTTCGGTATTCTCAGCACATTTGTCGTGAGAGGTCTGCTGATCCTCTAGCGGACAAGACCGGATACTCCTCGAACGAATTTGACAGCCAACGATCCAGCAGCTTAATGGCGAGCCGATCAGCACCCGAATTGAGCAGCGCTGTGACGCCGCCGATGCGGACAGAGTGTGTTCAGAACCTCTCTGGATCGAGACCGACGCTCCTCGCCGCTTTCTTGAGGATTGTTGGGATGTCTTTGGAAGTTATTCCTCCACCCCGCATCGACAGTGCAGGCTCGCCGGCCCTCGTTCCGAACACGCTTACAGCCTTGTAGATCCAACGGGCCGCTCTAACAGGGAAAATCATCTTGTCCTTCGAATTGTAATGATACCGCGATTCTTCTCGCCCGAACGGATAGTTTTTCGATCCGCTCAACTTAACCGCTACCACTTCGGCCCTCCTGGGTGTCACTACCTGTTCGTTGCCATCAAGGAAATGAATCGCGGAGAGTCGTAATACATAGTTGTGAACTCGTTTCCCAATGAAGAAATACTCTGAGCGCCTGAGCAAGAAGTCATAGCCAAGAAGCAACCCACCCCACAGAAGTTGGTCACGTGGCTGAGTAAGGTCTACCAATCGAAAAATCGCACGGAGTAGCCGCGGCGATATGGGCTGCTGTTTGACGACTGGATCCGTGAAGCGCCGTATTCCACGAAGTAAAATCGCGTGACTAGCATTGACGCCGGGGTCGTACCCAGCCGAGTTGCGGTGGAACCACCGCACCGCGCACAGCTTCGTGCAGATAGTCGAGTATGTATTGCCAATGTGCTGGCGATTCATACCGTACTTCCAGAGATAGACAGCGAATGCGCCTAGCTGCTCCGCGTTCTTGTCGACATTTTTCGAAGTGAGCCACGGGTTACAGCGCATCATGTTACACCAAGCCATCCACTGTTCCCATGCTCGTGAATAATGCTTCCTGGAGGATTGGGCTAAAGCTCCCGCTCGCAGTAGCGCTCCCAAAGACTCGAGAGATTCCGAGAGTCGTCCGGGATCTGTACCTGGGTCCATCCAGAGCTTAAGTTAGAAAACGAGATAGCTAAAGACGGCGATAACCAAACCTTACTGCCCGCGTCGGCCATGATATTATCCACACCGGCAACGTGAGAGGCTGTCGAATAAAAATCATACTGGACTTCGCAGATAGCAAGGATGCGCAGCAACATTTGAGCAAAGCTGTTGCGGCTAGACTTGTGGTTGTTCCATGCCACCGCGGACATATTATCGATCCAGAACCGTACATGAGTGTCAGTGCCTTCGCGAGAGCTCTTCCACGCCGATCCTCATACAAGGGAAGCAAAAACGACGCTCATCAACTCACGGACGTTAATGCAAAATGTGCTGTCGCCCGTCTCGTTGCAGTGACAAATGAGCGCTTGCTCCTCCGTTGTAAATTGTACCTGCAGGAACTGTTTCCGAGCGGGAAACAAGGCGCACAGACCTTGGTCACTGACGTCCATTTCAATATGGTAGTCAGGTTCGTGACGGCAAGTGAATCGGGCCACAGGAATCGCGTTCAGCCTTCCAATTCTAATGATCACCTCGAACCACCGAAGGTCATCTTTGGCGTCTGCGGATACCTGCACATATCCAAACCGGGGTGTTCTGCGTGCTAATGTTGCAACCCGCTGGAAGAAGGGTGCTGCTGGTTGGATGCATGTAACCACGTGTCGGAGGCTGTCCAAGAGCTTCTGCAACTCTGTTCGAGTTGTTGTAGCGCGGTTAACCATAAGCTGAAGACGTCGTAGTGCTTTCGCCACCTTTTCAGGTGGCATCGAGACAGTTGGTGCCGAAATATCCCAGGCCAGGCCTAGCGTTCGACTCTTCTTAAACCAGTTCGTGAACTTCTTCTCGTTACAGGCATCTGACCCAAGTATTGTGACCATCGCAGTCCGAAGTGCAAGCTGAGCTTCGGCTAGCCTCGATCCAATATCGGGCTCAATGGCAATGTGGTCGTCACACCAAGTCTTAGCATCAAAATTTACCTTCGCTGACGCAGGTTGAAGAGGCCATACTGGTGCGGAACTTGCATACAAATGACTGATAGCTTCTCCCGCAATCATGTACGACGATGGTGAGTTCTTCCAGCCAAATGGACAGCAAAGGTCAACGACTAGGATACCAAGCTCTGGGATAGTACCAGTAGAACGCCCAACATGATCAGCGGACATGGGAATGTTGCGAAAGGAACCGTTGACGTCACCGGTCATCATTTGTTGTAACGTAGGAGCTACTCTCGTCACATCCATAATTCGATTTACCAACGCCTCTGGGCCGTCATAACCAACCTCCACCTCATACTCGGGCTCCGTGTTGTCGTTCACTGAGTCGCCAGGTGGAAACGAGAGGTCATGAATGATTCGGCCATCAATAGAGAGATCCGCATCGCCTTTTTGCACTGCCTCAAATGGGCTACAGGTGACGTCTTGCAGACATGATAGCAAACTGATATCCAAAATGAGATAGCGGTTCGCGTCTTGACCGGTTTGCAGATGTTTGACGATGGCATTCAGTGCACGCTTCGCAGACCCACGGTTTGGAGACGGGGCCGTCTGCATTTTGAAAGATGACTTCCGGGAAGGAACTACGCTATGATTCACGGTGCTACGCCAACGAGACCGGTATCAGTAGTTTTCCCACGCAGGCAAGCCGCTTGGCTCTTTCTTCCAGGGCTTTATTCGGACGGCTATCCTGGACAGATTCACCCCGAAGTAGTCGAACAAATCCTGGTAGCTGCAGTCCCGTGAGGCGGATAAACATGCTGTACACCTTCTGCTAGTTGCGGTCTAGCAAGTACGTCACTCGGTCATTCTCCGTGATAGAGCGAGGCATGGGCTCTGGGGGCATAAGCCCTTGTTGAAACAAAGCCTTGTCCACGGCAGATTCAGCAGTGTCGTGATGCAACCATGCTAGACGTGAGCGAATCAACGTCGTGTTTTCAAAATGCCGCTGCTGACCTCTTACGAATTTGCTGAAAGAGGCTTGGTCGGATGCCGCAATGTCCTTGTGGTGTCCAAGCGCGAGTAAACCCGAGGGGCGTGCTGTGGCTGGTGGTACTGAAGTGGACGGGCTCGAAGGCATGAACCTGTCGAGCGGCCCAGTGGTGGACGGACTCGGGGGCATGAGCCTGCCGAGCAGCCTGGTGGTGGACGAGCTCGAAGACATATACCTGTCGAGCGGCCGGAGGAAAACCAATCGCGTGGGTTGTTCATAGGCCTTCGGCGTCACTGGAATTGGCTTGTACAGCGGGTAAAATTCGATTGGCGATGGCACCTGCCCGCCTTGAACTTTTGGCATATCTTGTGAGGCATGTATGCACGTTGCTTGGCCCTTCGCCGATGGAGTGATCGGACCGTGTTTCGACTCCAGGCACCATCACTGCATGTCGGACGACAGACCACCATAATTGTTCCCAATGAAATCGCGAACGCTGTTAGGTAAGGTGGCTGGCTTGAAGTGACATAGGTTGCTGATAATGCAGTTCCCATTCCTTCCCCGGCAGCTTTGGGCGGAGATGAAACGCAGACAAATCTGCTTATTTCCCCGCTTTGGTAGCGCTTTGCGAATCTCTAGAGGAATGAGAACTCGCTTGTCGGACCCTGTGTTTCGGTTTGCTCGCTCTCTGCGACCTGGGCCAGATTTGGCTGACTTCAGCGCCGAGGCGACATCTTGGCGGATGATCAATTGGTGCACCCGTACGAATGATTCATGCGAGGCACCTGATGGCGGACACTTGCGACCAGTTCTCGTCTGCAATGAAGACATAAACAGTTCCAGGCGATCATCAATCCACGCCGCGATCTTGGCCAGGACTGCCGCTGATGCTGGGAGCTCACTCACACGCAATTCAGCCAGGAACACCGAAGCAGCTTCCAATGCCTCGTGCACTGCTGGCTGGTACAGCTGCCCAGTGACGTTGTTGAGAACGTCAACGGCCTCAGCCAGCACCGAGAACTCCGCCGCCTCCGCTGGCACAGGGATGGTGTTCTTCTTTGAAAAATTGCTCATATCACTTCGTCTACTCGCTCGGGCTTCTCCAACTCCGTCACGCAAACAAAATGTAGGATCGACAGCCCCCCTCGTACTAAAATCCCACCTGAACAATCCGCGCAGGACAGCAGGGTGTGGAAAGAAGCCGAATTTTCTCCAGTGAACCTAAAAAAATTCAACAAATTGCTGCGCCGTAAAGGACGCGTACTTACCGTTCACCACGGCTAAATGGAATGTCGTCTGTATACCAATGGGCTGGAAGTGGGCCATGCTCGTAATTTCCTCTCCACGATTCACCACCACTTGAGCTGAGTTGTCTGTTACTGTCCCTGACCGGTGGAGTAAGATTAGCTGGTCAACATCCGGGTCCAGCCGTAAGCCTGCCGTCGTAAGACCTGCCGGAGTCTGCGAAGGCCTGATCTGTGAGGTCGATTCACTTGTGCTGGCGGATTGGCGCCGGCGCTTCGATTCAGGTGGTCCCTCTGCACGTGGAGCTTGCCTGGGGGTACCGACGACGTGATCATCGTCCTCGGAGTCACTGAGACCGTCACTTCGAACGATTTCTGTCCCTGAAGCCGTCACTGGTTGGTGCAACGATGATGTGGTTGTGTCCCTTGCATGAGATTCAACATCGTCAAGTATGGATTCACTATAAACTACACCGGTGGGGTGAGGGCGTCCGCCTTCCTTATAGAAGACGTAATCTAAAATATGGTGGACTGCCACCTGGAACACCTCAAAGCTGGTAATGTCGAGCAGTGGGAGGAGCCGTGTTTCGACGACAGGATCACCACCTGCGTCAGCTAGAAGCGTTTTTGAGTCTCGAGTATCAGTACAGTCGACACCGTTGAACTTTTGAAAACCTGCACATGTTGGGGTTTCATATCTGAAGCCAAGATGAGGCTGGTGCTCTGACCGCCACAAGGCTGCAGAGCATATATTTCGACGGCCACGTCCTGAGTCGAGTCAGGCGTGTACACTATGGACATCTTGGCCCCGCCAAAATTCACATCGAGAACTCCGTGCTGTTGCTCTGCACCCCACTTGTAGCCAACAACTGGACCATAGTCCCAGACTCATGCACCACCTGGTCTGACCCTGGAAGTACAAATCGCGCTCCCTACGAATGTGCCAGCCACGTCCAACGCCTCCTCAGCAGTAACAACCCTCGATGCGATCTCTGTCTCCGTCACTTCAACCACCTGTGCATGTTCTTCTGACCAGCGGCCGCTTGACACGAGCTTCACTCTTGCCTTGCCGCCTCGCGTTCCAACGCCCTCCACCTTGCCGTACGTGAAACCGATCACGCTGAAGACACCAGGGCGGAGGTAAAAATAGCTGGCAGATATTGAGGCGCTGGGAAATGTCCGCGAAGGGAGAAGTCCTTGGAGGCTTTAGCTGTGGAGAGGAGAATTCGAAAGTGAACACTGGCGTCGCGTGACCACCGACCTCCCGCGGGTTCTATCTTTATACACTGCGACATCGGGAAACTACGCCTTCCTCGCCAACTTATATAGCCTAGGCTATTCCGTTGTCTCTGCAACCTCCAAATTAGAGGAAACCGTTTTTTGCGATCGCCCACATCGCAACAACCTGGGCAAACTTCACATTTTTGGTGGAAACGCATCGATGGAGTAGCAAGGACGAATGATCAGCAAAGTATTTTGGTCAATATTTGTATTGTAAAACTGACGCTGCTGTCGCTCTTGTCATTTTGTGGTAATAATGCTGCATCTATCGCACTGAAGACTGTGCTGCACTAATATAACTAAGACCACGGATCTAGTAGCTATCATCTGCCTCCGTTTCGCAGTTCCTACGTCGATAACAAATTTCCTAGCGAGTTTTATGCGGATCAGCTTACTTTCGCGCAGTGGTCACAGGAAATTGGTCAAAATGTTGTACTGGCATCACGATGGGTGCAACAGCTGCATAAAAACACTTCGGCAACTTGTACGCACAAAGCTAAATACACGGAAGCTGGATTGGGTCGAGGTGACATTGTACAATGACTTCAGCTGGATCGGACAGAGGGATGACGATCTGCTTCAATGGGTAATGCCGCAGTTAGTGGTCATCTCGACGTCATGCATGGATGCACGACGTGCACATGTATTGCATGCGCATATCCGGGCAGAGGGATGCACGACTAAAACTAAGGATTATTCGCAGCTACCGCACATTTAACCTCATTCCGGCGATGGGAACAATGATGAATAATAGTTCAAAGTAGAAGTGTCGAGCTTGCGCTCTACCTTCATCCACAACATCCCGAAGACTACACGGTCGCTCATATGATATGATAATCTCACTCATAATTCGGTCATATCTCAACGCATAATAACAAATCCTTTGCGCTTGTCACTCCACTGGGCTCCGCCGCTGATGCTCGCGATCGCAAGCTTCATCACTCGAGACAGCCCCCCCCAAGAGCGACATATGGCGGCTCATCGCCGCCTCCATCACAGATTTCCTCGTCGCGGATATGACGTTGGAGCGATCGTGCGAATTGAGTCATATCGGATTGACCTCGCTATTAGACTTCACATGGAGTCGACGGCTGCGAGATGACACCTTCACCTTCACGGAGTTGCTTCAGACTGAACCTGTATACAGTGAATGGGAGTTTCCTCGAGCTATGACTCAAGCTCTTCGTCGCGGAGATCTGACGCTTGTCCAGTGGGTTTTAACGCATTTTCCAGGAATTAAGCGAATTTCTCAGATTTTGGTCAAAGTTGCAGCTGAAAATGGGAACTTGCGGGTGCTGCAGCTTCTACAAGAGAGCGACACGAACGTTGACATTGAATGGGACCCGCGGAATATCTATGATGTAGCGAACAGCGGACTTTGGGATTTTGTTCCCTGGCTGAGGGTGCGGACGGATATGTTATCCGAGAGGAGGACGATCGGCCTCTGGTTGGTGGATTG
Organism: Phytophthora pluvialis; assembly: GCA_001314425.1. Classification (NCBI taxonomy): domain Eukaryota; phylum Oomycota; class Peronosporomycetes; order Peronosporales; family Peronosporaceae; genus Phytophthora; species Phytophthora pluvialis. The sequence goes on from LGTU01000190.1 coordinate 33,891, forward strand.
CGCGTTCAACCAACACGATTTGGAGAAAGTAAAGTGGGCTATCGAGAGTAAATTGGGGGGAGACTGTATCCACTTCGAGGAATGCTTGGAAATCAGTTGACAAACCCGAAAGGAGATTCTGCGTTACTTTCTAACCAAGGAGTACGGTGATATTCAAAGAATGTGCATCGACGCCGTACACCAAGCGGTGCAAATGGGCGACCTTGAGTTTGTGCAGTGGATTTTAAGACAAGACTCACATGTTCAGTACTATGGCCCTGCAAAAGCTATGTTTTCAGCAGCGGAAAACGGGCAGCTTCATATTGTCAAATGGCTGTACCAACAATATGCTGACAACCAGAAGGATGTCAGACTGTTCAAAGAGAACAAGTTGCGTGTTCCGAATGAAGATAGTCCTGAGGCCAAGATCTGAAACCAGTTTCGGCGATGGATGCTGCCGCCAAGTACGGGCATCTCGAAGCGCTACAGTTTCTGCAAAGTGTTGGTGCTGTTTCTACCATTATCCAATCGGAACGCCGATCTGCTGGCTGTACGACTATGGCCATGGACGCAGCTGCAGCTAATGGCCACGTGGAAGTTGTGAAGTGGTTACACGGGAACCGTACTGAGGGATGTACTACATCTGCCATGGATCGCTCGGCTGCAAATGGACACTTAGAAGTTCTCCAGTGGTTGCACGTCAATCGTTCCGAAGGGTGCACAACTTTTGCTTTGGACAAGGCCGCGGCAAGACGCTATCATGTCCCGTCATGCCAGAATAATGACATGATGCAATGCTGTCAAAACCTGACGCCCCTTGCGGTCCAAGAAAAGCAGTTTGCAGTAGTCCAATGGCTGCATTCCAACCGCTCGGAAGGGTGCAGTACGAGGGCCATGGATGGCGCTGCGGCAAATGGCAGCTTGAAAATGTTGCAATGGCTCCATCACAATACCGAGGCGGGCTTCACGTACGAAGCCATGGGGGATGCGGCCGCTAACGGCCACGTGCACGTAGTGCAGTGGCTGCATGAGATTCGCTCAGTGAACTGCTCGCAAGACACAATGAAGCGAGCATCAGCGGAAGGAAACTTGAAAATAACGAAGTGGCTCAAAGCGAATTGCTCCGACTGGAGTCCAGAAACGGCCATGAAGGAAGCTGCACGGTGTGGCCAATTGCGTGTTGTTCGTTGGCTACTTGCTCATTGTCCTGGTATTCGCATAAGGGCTCCAACGAACAAGACCAACCCCCTAGCTGCTTTTTCCAGATTACAGCGATGAACGCTGACAGATACTTAGCCGTACGAATAACAACCCCAGGGTGAAGCATGTAGCTACGACGAAATGGCAGCTGACAACGTCAAACCACTGTAAAGAGACCTTCCGAGATGCCATAGGAATAGCCAATTGCATGCATCTGCCGACGAACTAAGCCACACAAGGTCAATAACGATTTGGTTGCATCGACCATGGAGTTAGACTAGCAGCTTGGAGCCTTATTCCCCGGTCAACGTAATATGCAAAAACGTAAAAACACACACATACACACACGAAACGAATGATCCAGTCAGAGGGCGGTCTTCATTACTTTTCGATTGGTTCAATCCAAAGAAAGTTATTTACTAGCCAAGTAGTATTTTCTCGGTCCTCCCGACAAATGCTTGCGAGAAATGCCATCGGAAGCGGATGAAGATCAATGTACGGGCCATCGGCGTGATTTGAACACTCCAGCAGTGCCACAAATCCAGAGTGACCCACTTTGCAAGCCCGAGCGAGTGTCATGCCTGCGATGAACAAGATGACGTCCGGGATGTTTGTCTTGAGTTTGGCGTGGACCGAAAAAGAAGTATGATCTTATACACCGAATGAGGCGAACACAGCTCGGCAACTGCGCTTGAGAATTCTGTTAGCACTGCTCAACCCTTTCAATCTTCATCATGAGCGGGTTCTTCATCCTGAGAGTGACGCCCCTGCCGTATGTGACGTTCTGTCCGGTCATTTCTACCGCGTTGAAGCGGCTCACCAGACTGGATACCACGAGCTTGAGCTCAAGCAGCGCCAAGCTGCGACCAACGCAGACGCGAGGTCCGGCACTGAATGCAGTGAATTTCGCCGACGATACCGGCAGCAAGTCGCCTGATTCTTTGTCGAGAAACCGTTCCGGTACGAATGATGCAACATCAGGCCCCCAAGCGCTTTCAAGTCGAGAGGCCGAATAGAGCGACAGCAAAATGGCCGAGCCTTCTGGAATAAAGGTGCCATCCGGAAACACAGTGTCACGGATGCAATGATACGGGATCGTCGGGACAGGCGGGAATAAGCGCAACACTTCTCGAATCGTTGCCTCCAGGTACGGGAGTTCCTGAACTTCCTCCATGGATGGTACGTAGCTCTCCGAATCGGCAATTAGCGGCAGCTTCGCGATAATCTCCTCACGTAGTTTCTTCAGCACGCGTGGGTTATGGTGAAGCATGTGCATCAACCAGCTTAGAGCGTCTGCCGTCGTGTCTCGACCTGCGATCATGCCAGCGAAGGCAATGTCACGGAGGTCAGCTGGAGTAATCGTTTGCCCACTCGTCTCCATGCTGTCCAGTATAATGGACACGATATCTTTATTCGCCGGTTGATTGTCCAACTTGGTCGATGCCTGCCGCGTGCGGCGTCGCTCCATCGTAACCGAGATCGTGTCCATCAGGAATTTGTTGATCACCTGTATAAAGTCCCGGAGACGCCTCTCGCTTCCTACATTGAGCCAGCGTTTGAGCTTCCAGAGCCATACTGGAAACGCGAACCGGTCAGTACAAATGTAATGCGCTTCGTCGAACGCGACTTCAAACGGGTGATCGTCGGGCGATTTCAGGTTTTCGAGCTTCTGTCCAAAGCCGATCTCTGCGAACGTCTCGAACGAGAATTTGTTCATCAACTTGTAGACATCAAGGGCCGCTCCAGTGTCGCTCGCCTCTGAAAAAATGTCCATTAGCACTTGGACATTCTTCTGAACTACTGGCGTCATGAAGTCGCGCAGAGCTCGAGCACTGAAGAGGTTCACGAGCACTTTCCGGTGGTACTTCCAGCGATCCCCATTGACGAGCAAGATGCCGTCCCCCATGAAGTCCGAGAGCATCACGTACATGTCGAAACCTTTGTTGAAACTGCTCGATTGCTCCCTGAGCACCTGTTCCAAGTGCTCCGGTTTGGCCAAGTAGATGAGGTCGTTCTTTCCGACCAACCGAATGGCGAACGGCTGGCCGTCACGTTCCTGGAAGCGATCCGATATCCAGTGCTGGATGCGGGGCGTGTTGGCCACCATCTCCAGTGTGTTGCCCAGCAAGGGGCTCCCAGGGAGGAGTTGGACTGGGGCCACTCCGTCGGGCGCGGGGCTTTTGGTTTTCCAGTTGCGGACCGAGTAGAGAGCGGCAACTGCCGTTGCCGTCACCAGACCGAGAAGAATGGGGTCGAGCTTACGTTCGTTTACTCGAAACAGCGAAGGCGGCAGCATGGGAAGACGACGCGTTGTGTCGCTTGGTAGGGGGTCGGCGGATTGAGGAATGGAAAAGGCTGAACCCCCAGAGTATCCGGTTTTAGAAGCGAAAAGCTTTTGAATCATGTACCCATTTGTACAAGCCATGTAGACCTGCTTCTAAAGCGCTGGGCAGAGTGAGGCATAATCTCGATTCTCACCGTAGAATATGATTCGGGCGTGGGCGAAGCCGTTGATCTTGATATACTCATCGATATCTTGAATTGAATTCCACCCATTCTTCCCCCTCGTCCCTCCGCATAGGGCAACCATCCACTAATCGCTGCATGCTGTCGTAAGCCTTGGCGAAGGCCCCTGCTCCGATCACTCAGTGCCTCGCTCCCTTACACATGTATCCCCACCCTTCGCACCTGCGCGACCTCAAGCAACCGCCTTTCTTGCCTGGCAGAGCGGTTCTCCACCTTTAAAGTCCGGCAGCAGCTCCATGTTGGTTTAAGTGTGGCCTGCTATTTGAGTTTATGTTAAACAGCAGCTCCATGGGCTCTAGCTCACTTAACTATGCTAGGCTAGCGGCTCCAGTATTAAGAGCAACTGGTCGATCTCGTTCAATGGGTCGATCTAAGGAAGTCCATCATGTATTATTCGTCACTGCGCGCGAGATCCTCCTGCACTAGCGAGCGCTTGCTGCCAGCTACCCGCCACACACTATCCATATACCCTTATTATTTTGAGGTGACTCTTTTCAAAAGATCCGGGGCTGTTGACAGAGAGCAAAGAATCGGATCAGCCTTCCAGAGTACGAACGAAATTTTTGCCGTGTTCAAAGTCAGCATTGCCAATACAGCAGCACCTGACGCCTCGATGCCGAGTTGAACGCTCCAGGCGAGCCCAACTTGCTGTGTGTTCCTGCATGACAAGAATCAAAGTTCGAGCGAGACCTGTCTAAGGAATCGATGGTGGGTGGACTGGCTACATGTAGCCATCAAGAGCCTTCACCGCAATGGGTTCATCCATGTTGACGCTGGTGATAGGTACACTAACGACAGTACCCATCGACCGTCACTTCCGAATTCGCCGTGGCCATGCCACTCACCGTTGAGAACATCATTTCACGCGTCCATCTTCCAACGAATGTACCGGACGTCGTCCCCTCAATTGTCATGGACTTCCTCGTCCCGGACATTTCCCTCGCTCGCGCCATCGAAGTCAGTTCATCCGTGGGGCTGCTGGATTTGACCTGGGCGCGAAGTGTTCGAGACGCCCGCAGCGATCGATGGAGCGTCGCGCGGCTTCTTCAGTGCCAACCGCGGTATTTCCGATGGGAATTCAGCCAAGCTCTTATGCAGGCCATGCGTCGCGAAGACCGCGGAATGGTAGAGTGGGTAGTGGCTCACTTTCCAGGATGTCCTGTGAGTGGTCGTGTCTTGGAGGAGGTCGCGGCACGTGGGTGGCTTTGGTTACTACAGCTTCTACAGGCGGGACAAGAAGGGGGCGGCCTTCGAAGTAGCAAAGAAGCTTTGAGCAAGGCGGCTCAAAATGGACATTGGGATGTGGTCCACTGGTTGATTGATTATACCAACACCGCACAGGACAAACACCGTTACCTGGTGGGGATCGCTGTCGGAGCAAATAACCTGGAAGAATACATGTGGCTGAAGAAGAGAGGGTACGGTGTTGACTGGGTCGACTTTCCGGAGAGTGCTGCAGAAGGATGGCCCGTTCGGAAGGAGATATTCTACGACGTGCTGCAGCGAAGACGGAGGATGGCGGGGAGTGCTTTGTGGGAAGCAGCGTGAAATGACGATGTCCCTTTTGCAAAGTGGCTGGCGGCTAACTATGACAACGATGATGGGACGAACCAACCACACTACAGCGGCGCAAAAACTGCTAGTGAACATGGTTGTCTCGAGATGCTACAGTGGCACCTGAAGCGCCTTCGTGAAGTCAACGATCTGTCTGAAGTCATGTTTTTAGCGGCGGGGAACGGAAGACTGGAAGTGGTGAAATGGTTGTGCGCAACGTATGCAACGAAGCTGTCCTTCGATCTCTTCCAAGGGATGAGTCCCCATTTTGGGGCTAGCGCTTGTGCGTTTGCCATGGATGCGGCGGCAGGCGAGGGACACCTTGACGTGCTCCAATTTCTGCACGAACTCTGTATCTCGCTGCAGACGAAACGGAAGGCACAGCACCCCGGGTCATTCCAACACGACGCTCACATCCCACACTTTGGGCCACAGTGCTCACGTTGGTCAATGGATTCTGCTGCGTTTGCGGGGCATCTAGATGTGGTGCAGTGGCTGCACTTCAATCGGTCGGAGGGTTGCACGACTGCCGCGATGGATAAAGGTGCTGTCAATTGGCATTTAGACGTGGTGAAGTGGCTCCGGCTCCACCGGTCGGAAGGCTGCAGTTCTTGGGCGTTGGATATGGTGGCTTCGACGCAGCATCCCGATAAGGTTTCTGAGATGGCGGCGAGGGCATTTTACGGAAAGCAACTCGAGATCATGGAGTGGATGCACCGGGACAATGCGCAGACTTGTACGACTGCAGCCTTGGATGGTGCGGCAGCGAACGGAAACTTGGAAATGCTGGAGTGGCTCCGAGCTAACACCACGGCTGGATGCACACACAAAGTTATGGATATGGCCGCGAAGAATGGCCATTTGGATAGTGTCAAGTGGTTACACGAACACAACAACTCTAGGACGGAGTGTACGGCAGCAGCACTTGACGACGCGGCTGCTAACGGGCATTTAGAAGTGGTAAAGTGGTTGAGTGGTAATCGGTCAGAGGGATGCACAAGGGCGGCGATGGATAAAGCAGCTAGCAACGGTCACCTGAAAATGGTAAAGTGGCTTCATAGTGCTCGCCGAGAGGGCTGTACACAGCAAGCATTGGATGGCGCGGCTGCAAATGGGCATCTGGATGTTTTGACATTTTTGCAAGCCAACAGGCCGGAAAGATGGACATCTGCGGCTATGCACGAAGCCGCCAAATGCGGCCACCTCGAGGTGGTGAAGTGGTTGTTCGCGAGTCGATCGGAGGGTTCAGCACTTGCAAATGCTGACATTACGCGTCGTCTGCGCGTAGAACCTCGCTGTCGTAAGAAAGAAATCATCTCAGCGATGTGTCAAGCCGTGGAGCATGACCATTTCAAGGTTGTGCTGTTCCTACACACCATGTACCTCAAGTGCCATGATGCCAACAAGATGCAAGCGGAGCTGAAGTGTAATCTCTTCTGGGTCCGCAACGACTACGAAATTCGTGCCTGGATCGAGGAAAACTGAAATGGAGTTATTGGTACAGCCTACCGTTATGTGTTAGTTGTAACTCGAGTGATAGTATACGCTGTTTTATCTGTCACTTTGCTTGCCGTTGAGCATGGAGCATTATTGCTCCAAGCACTACGCACTATTACGTAGAGACCTTGCTCAGTCAGTCGGAGCCAATTGTATAACATTTATTTCATACGTGAGGCAATGGTTTTGTCAACCAACTATACTTCGTGGTAGGGGAAAATCATCTAGCTTCATCGTGAGCGGGTTTTTCGTCCAGAGGGTTACACCCGTGCCGTGTGTACCGTTCTCGCCTCCGATTTCTATCAAGTTGAAGCGACTCCATACCACGAGGTTCAGCTGAAGTAGTGTCAAGCTACGACCGACGCAGCCTCGTGGGCCGGGTGATATGCTGTTGATGACGCCGGCAGAAAACTCTTCGGATTCTTTGTCGAGAACCGTCCCGGTACAATTGACGCGGCATCACGTTTTCCAAGACGAGCAGCCAGTAGAGAGACATTAACGCGGCAGAGTCTAGTGGTATAAAGGGTCCCATCAGGAAACACGATGCCACGGTTGCAATGGTACGGGATCGTTGGAACAAGCGCAATCAGTTCGTGAGTAGCCTCCGGGTACGGGAGTTCGCTAACTTCATTCAAGGGTGGTTGGCAGCACTACGACATACACAAGCAGATCCATACAATTGTTTCAGAACCTGCTCGGAAGTGCTCGGGGGTGGTCGTGTAGATGAGGTCGTTCATAGCGGCGAATGGCTCGCCGTCCGCCCCTGAGGCGATGGGACGCTACTTTCTATGGGAATTCTCACAAGCAATGATACAACATTAGCTATCCCCCGAGGAGATTCGAAGTATGCTAATGTGGTTGGTTCCCCACTTTCCGAGATGCTCAGTTATTTCGAAGTCGTGAATGCGATCTCCCTATGTGACTGAGTACCTTGGGCTGCTGGAAGTAGAAGGTGATGTTCCTTTATGCGGCACAGTTTCGAAGCTGCTACCATTAGATGTTAGTGGGAAATTTTGCACTGGTTGATCGAACACAACATTCGGTCGACTCGCCATGAAGAAGTTCAAGAGAGGTTTAGCTTGGATACGCCTAATTGTCCAGACTTCGATGAAAAGGGGTGGAAAATTCGTAAGGTGATCCTCTGCTGCTGGTTTCTTGTTCTACAGTTGCCATAGGCTGATCCCGCCAACCCGAAAAGAAACGCACCGACCCACCGGAAGCGACACACAGTTTATCGCAGCGGAAAACGGCAATTTGGAAATGATCAGGTGGCTGTATGAGTCGTATTGCCCATATTCAGAGATCGAGGTATCTCTGAACATGGAAATTACTGGGCATGAACTACTTACCGTGTCCAAGGCGACAGAGTATGGCGGTTTCATTGTTTTCGTTCTTTCAACGGCGACTCTTAGTTCGGTGACCGAACTTCGGTCAGGTTGGTGGCTACTCGTTTTACATGAAAGGTATATTAGCAAGCCCGAACCCGGGGGGGGGGGGGGGGGGGACAGTTCGTAAGAACGTTTTTTCTTCGATTCAGAGTCGTACCAGTTTTGAAACAACGACGTTTGAGTTTCGCTAGGCCAAATCATGCGTTTGTATTTTTTTTCTTACGAAATGCACGACTTACAATTGCTACATGTACCTATTCTCCAAAACCGTACAAGGTCTGACCTTGGCGCTTGAGAGCGTACAGGACGTCCATGCTCTTGACTGTCTTGCGGTGGCGTGTTCTGCGTAGGTCACTGCATCTCGAATTAAGTTGCTCAAGTACACTCTGTGCACCGCGCGTGTCTCGTGGTAGATAAGACCGGATATTTGAATCACACCGGCGCGGAGAGCTAGACGCCGTTTTGACGCCTTGGTGAGTCCTTGGATAGCGTATCGAAGGATTTTGCGGAGGCGCTTGGCTCCCCCTTTGCCTATACCTTGAACGCCTTTGCCGCGGCCTGGCATTGGCTGCGGAATACAAAGCAAAACAACAAATGACAGTTGAATGCGTGGGATCGTATATAAATTGATGGACCACTACAGTATCATGTAGCTACTTCAAGTAGCACTCAACACGAAAATACTCTGCACATCCCAATCGACGGATGATGGATTGTGATAGAACCACACGGGCTCTCGTTGTGAGCTTGAAATGGTCCAACATAGCCAGATTATAATGGTGTCGAGGCGTCTGAGAGCAATTGCAGCTGAAAATGCAGCGTTCGAGGCAGTGTTGGCTATGATGGAAACGCTCTATCTGCATCGTCGAAGCCGCGCTGCCGGAAGTACAATCGTGCAGAATGCTGTCTCGACATTGGGGACGCGCCAGCGTGAGTTGAGTGGAGCTAGGGATGCCGTGGACGCTGAAGATGGTGTGCAGGCTGCCGAAGATGACGAGCGCGGTATTTTCTGTGCTCGTTTGATATTTGATGGTGAACGCGTTTCGCGTCGGGAGGTTCAGCAGCAGCGCATTGACGCTTGCGTTGAGAAGGCGCGTCGCCGTGAAGGATGGTATGTGAATTTTCAGCAAAGAGGGCTAGAAACTACGGCAACTGGAGCTAGTGACAGCAGTTCATCGTCGCACGAGCCGCAAACGACCGAGGAAGTTGCCAGGGACGGCCTGGTCGAATAGGGGGGTGACGCTCGTGACGCAGATGGCGGCGGCGGTGGTGATGATGGACAACGAGACACGATGAATGCTGCCGCTGTAATGGTCCAGTGGTTTGAAGTTGACTACGACGGCTCCATGGAATTTTAGATAGAATCGATAATTCAAGGCGACGACGAGATTCCGTTGAAAATGCGAATTGATCTTGCGATGGGTATGGCAATGGCGCTCGGAGTATAGTGTGTCTGACTAGGAAACTGAGCGAAGGCAGTAACATGTATATCAGCGCCAGAACAGCCTCTTAAAGCCCACAGCATCTAATTCTAGTGATTGATAACGTACATGTTGTGTTGTTAATCTTGGTATCACTGCAGCTGCTGATAGATTGAGCTGGTTTGAACAACAAGACGATCAAGTGCGACTTTCAGTGACGAAATGCCCTGAAGTATCTCTTGATGCTGCCGTTGCGCGACGCCTCGATCCGTTATGTGATGCTTCGAAAGTGTTTGTAGCCGCTGTGAAATAGCCACTGCGCCGCTTGCTTCGCAATTCTGATGAAGTGCCGCACACACCCTCAGCCACTCATGCAGTCGCACATTGTCACCAGCGCGCCCTTGGACTGCTGGGCGACTTGGACCTAAGGATGATGGGACAACTTTGAGAGGTGTCCGGGTAGCGGCGTGGCCACTAGTCAGTTCTGGTATAACAGCCGCGGAGACCAGAAACGACGTAGAGGAAGGCGTTGCTCTCTTCGTACCGTTCTCTGCTGCTTCACCATTGCGTAGACCCATCTAGTGGGACCAACAAGCGCTGCAGCAACTGGTTTTGAAGTCACATGAGGCGAGGCGGGCGAACACCTTTCGTCGTCCAGGGTGTATAGCGCGAGTGCGCCCCGAAAAGCCAGTCAGAAATTAGTCCGGACTAATGGGGTGGTTCAGAATCAGGAAAACCCCTTCCGTCCGAACGGGTACTTCGTATGGGAAAACGAAGACTCCTTCTTTCGGAAGGGAGAGAATTTCCTTGATCCCTTTGGCGTGTGACCTTGTACAATCACTATCGGGTCGTTTGTCTTCGGACCTTCTCGGGTTTCCAACAGAATGAGTTGTCTGCAAATACATTCAAGTACAATAATACATATTGCTTTCGGACTTCCGAAAGCAGGAAGTTAGTCGGTACGGCCTGAGTCCAGACTACGAGCAGAGTCTTCCCAGATAACCAACACATACACACTGTTTTATACAAATATAGTTATACACTTCTTCTTTTGGACCCTCAGGCGATGGGTCCCTACACCAGTCTCACTTGGACTCCGAACGAGGTACTGGTCAACCTCGTCGGCTCCTCTCTCTCTTACAATTCACAAATTCGCGCACCACCTCCAAAAGGAAACTCATTCCAGTCAGAAGAACAATACATAATCACTACCTAATAAAATCGCTTTCACACTGCAGTCTATCAATCAAGTCCTAAGGGTGACTACCAACAACCTCTCCGAACAGCAGTTAATATGAAATGGATGGCTGGACGACAACCAACTAGAATATGAAATAAGTATTTCAGATCGAGCGTGCGTCGCTCGATCACCACCTAATGTGAGCTGACCTACTTGAAAGTCCCACAGCAGGCTCCGCGCTCCTTCCTGTGTCCAATCGCTTCGACTCCGCAGTCGTCCGGGCCTCCGATGGGTCTACCACCGGCAGGCTTATCCTTGGACTGTCGCACCGTGGCCAAGATACCTTCCTCGTGCAGAACTTGCGTCTTAGCTGGCAAAACGACCTCTGTTATTAGTTAAAGTCTCTGAAAGACGTCTGCTTGAAGTCTAGTCAACAGGCAGGTACAAACTACTTGGTTTCACTATAGGTCGGTCAGCGTAATCATCGGAAAATCCAGCGAGCGTCGAGTGACCCCTCGTGCACAACATATCCTGGCTGGTCGCCTTAGTCGGTCGTTAACATCTTGCACGGAGTATACTGGAAATCTGGAAGGTCGGGTTCTGGGTACAAATAAGATCGCGCATCCGGACGGTTCGGAGTCCGAATGTAGTCGTTCGGACTAGGACCACTTCGGCCGGACAGACAGCGTAGGAGTCGGTCCGTAACACTTATCTTGGCCTCAGTATGGGGTCGCCACACCACTCGTTGTCGAAACATCTCACGGAGTCCGGACCCCCCCAGGTGAGCTTGGTCCTGTACGACGACCGCCCGGGACTTGTCACGGAATCTACGAGGCTTTCTGACCAGTCATCAACAATACTCTCCGGAGGATGTTGGGACAGGGCGCTGTGGGATTTTAGATCCAGTCGCCACGCGTCATTTGCCACCACTGCTCCGCGGCCGCTGAACGAGACTCACTCTCGCCCGACTGTCGCCCACCGCTCCTTGGCTGCCGCTGCTGACGCCGTCGTGGATCCGTCGTGCCGCCCGTGACTCCACTGCTTGCTGCAATCTGTCCGCTTGGCGTTTCGCCGCGTCGGATTGCCGTTGTCGCTCCACTGCCGCCTCGTTGCTGTGTCGCGCTTGCTTGTCAGCTGCACGTCGTGCCCGTCGCTGCTTGGCTGCCTTGTGTACGAACCTGAGTGACTGATTTCCCTTCGTCGCTTGACTCGTTGTCTCCTGAAGATGCGCTGTTCTTGCAGGACGTAGTGCTTCACCGCCTACGCCCGATCGTCGTTTTCCGCCGCCTTAGTTGCCGTCTGCCTCGTTACCAGGTACGCGTTGTTGCGAGCCTTAGCATCGGCATCAGGGCACCGAATAGCGAAGTGTCATCCTGACCGCACGCATAGCACTTCAGCTCTCTTTGGAAGCCACCGCCATTGATGTTCGTCCACTCGCCGCGTCTTCGCGGGACCGCCGCGTTTTCCTTTCGATCCGAAACTTCCGTTTGCTTCACTGCAGCCGTGCGCCTGGCCCACTTCTTAGGTGGTGGTTGGTCGTCACTGCACTCGTCTTCACTGGATTCTCTGGCCACTACGGTGCGCACCACCTTGGCTTTCTTGTCGGCTCGTCCAGCTGTCCCACTCGTACCGGTCTTCGCCGCTTGCTCTGCCTTGACTGCCTTTGGTTGGCGTTCACGTTTCACTGTCTCTGCCCAGAACTTTCCGTTGCAGGATCGATCCTTGGGTACGTCCCATGTGCCAGTGCACTTGTTCCATATTCCTTGTGGAGCGCCAGTGTACTCACTCCACCACTTGCCTGTCCGCCATCTGCTTCGCCTGCTGTGTTCATGGGCAGGCCTGTGCCGCTCACACCAGGTATCACCAACATCTGGCCGGTAGTGCCCTCCATCGAGACCAAACACGGGCTTGGGGCCATCGCCCACGGTTGCCCGATGTTGTGCATGCTTTTTGCCACATCCGCGTTCGTGTCGTCAATCTCCATGGCCTGGTCAACCGCTTCTTCCAGCGTCTCGGGCTCGAGCTGCTTCACCAGCTGCCGCACCGTCAGGCTTAGGCATCTGTAGAATTGCTCCAGGAGAACTCGTTCGGCAGCACGGTTCCGTCCTGTGGCATCTCGTAGTCCGGCCGCGAAGTCAGCGTATGTTTCGCCAGGCATCAGGATCTGCTGATTGACGCTCCATCCCGCCGACGCCAGATCCAGCCGTTCTCCGTAGTGCCGCAACAGCCCTGCCTTGGGGTTCGTCCAGGTCCGTTCACCAGTCCGCTATTTCCGATTCATCACCACCCACCATCTCGACGAAATGTCCATCGACTTGCTGCCTAGGAGGTAGTAGAGCTCATTGTCCGTCCATTTGCCTCGTCCCGATCGTTTTGCGCCTTCCAGGATCAAGTCCACGAAATCGAACCATGTAGAGACCGATACCTTCGGCGAGGGGGTGAACGTGGGGAGCTCCAGGTCCTTGACGTTGCGTCGTTGCTTACCGCAGTGTCGGCCTCGGGCTCTTCCTGCTGGTGCTGCACCTTGTGCACCGTCGTCGCGGCCGCTCTCACTGCTGCTGGCGGTGGTGGTCGTCTGTTATCCGCCGTCGGTCTTGCTGCGGGTGCTCTTGCCGCTGGTGGTGGAGGTGGTGCTCCATTACCTGCTGCTGTCACCGCTCCGGGTGCTCCTGCTGCTTCGATAGTCCCCACACGCGTGCCCAATCACTCGGGTGCCACCAAAAGCTGTTGTAGTACCGTCCCAAGTGCCGGTATACTCGTCATTGCTCCACGTGCGGTGTCCGTACTTCTACCGCTCTCCGTCGCTGCCGCGTCGCTGCTGGTTCCGGTGTTGGCTCCACCTAGTCTCACCGTAGTCGTCACTGTCGCGGTCTGCACCGCGGTGGCTACCGTCGTTGCCGCCGCTGGCAGCGTCGCCGTTGTCTGTGCCGCTGGTGTCACCGCCGTTGTCGCCGTCGATGTTGTTGTCGTCTGGGTTGGTGGCCTAGACAACGTCGCCGGAGTCGGTGATTTTGATGTCGTTCGTGTTGACATCCCGCTGCCGGTTGCATCATCGTCTTCGTTCTCGCCATAGTTTTGTCAGTAGGTTCGCTTCTGTTCTCGTTCTCAAGAGCCCCAAGAAAATGACCACCATGTAATGTGTGTGAGGTACCCTGCACGCCGGGTAGTCGTATGCCCAGCGTCTGCTCGCTGTTCACTGGAAACTTTACTCGTCTGATGGCTTCAGGAGATAACTGGTGTCCACTGCGCCGGTACTTGCCTCGCTAGACAAGCTACCTATTTGTATTGTCTTCTGTTCTGTACGTCTGTCACACTAACTTGCAACACTAAGTTACACTGCAGTGCTTCTAGCAACGCCTGCCTCGTCACTCGGGGCACAGTGGCTCCTTACTTCGCAACTCGGCGACTTGGGGACACACTGGTCTCCTAGCCGTCCACACGCTCCGTGCCGCTCTCATGCCACTCACTCGTATGCACTGCCACTTGGATCCAGCGCAGCTTCCCCGCCACGCCCTTCTCCGCACTTTCGTCTTGTACCCTTGACTTACTCTCGACGCTGCCAGTTCTCGAGTGAGCGTTTGCGTCTCACCGCACGAATCTCGGAGTCACTGGATCTTGTCGCCACCCGTCGCCACCCGGCGATCTTTGGCGACCGACCCTTCACTCAGCGAATTGCTGAGCTCGACAAAGAGCTTTTGCCTGCCTGGTGTACCCCTCGTACCATCCAACCCTTCGCAGCTGTTCGCCGTCCTTCTGCCGGCCCGCTGTTGCTTCAACGTTCCCGCCATCACTCGCCCCTGCTGTCGGCGCACATGCAGACTTCTTCCACACCTGCGGCGGTGTATCGTGAAGATGGGACGGCTTATTTTTGCTTTTCTTGATAAAACTTGAGTCTTCATACTTATTATGTTCTAGACGAAGCGAGGACGTCACTACTGGAAACGTTGTCGGCAAGTGAGGCTGCACTGCATCTCACCAAACTGCAATTTGTGCAGGTTCGAAACCTTTGTCATGCTACCCATAAATGTATGCAGCCGCTTTCACGACTCACCGTGTTATCCTGCTTTCACACTGGTGATCTATCAACATGTCACGCCAAAGTAGTAGACCACCGAAATGGGATAACTGATTAGACTGATACAGTCTGAAGCTACTGATACCAAGCAGATAGGATCGCGTTCGTCTACCGGTTCCCCTTGCCGAATGACGGTGGCCATTTGTAGGATACAATCCATGCTGCCCAACGTTGGGTACACCTCGCCTGTGCCAATAGCGACTATTGTGACTGAACGTCGTCCAACGCTGCGCTCAATTTACTTCACACTAGGATTTCCATTAGAAATGGAGACGAGTGATGAATCAACCAGTACGCACTTTACCGTCGGGATTCCACCCGAGTACTATTGGCTGGTGCGTGAGTGATGGCGTCATTCCGGGGTCGTAAGCGAGATGGATGCTTGGTAGCTCGAGACCGATAACGGCCAGACAATGGCGAGCCACTACAGCTTTAGGTGCTCTACACGTTAAAGAATGGACGCACGTGGTGCTGCAATGGAGTTAGAGGAGGACCATGAACGTCGGCGACGCCTTGGCAAGGAGAGAAAGTGAAGGAAACGGTCGGAGTAAGCTTTATCAGGGCGCCGCCGACGAATCGAGAAGGAGTGATCCCGGCGGGCAAAGCAAAGGCGGAGGTACTTCGTCAGAGTGACGCCAACGGCTCAAGAAGTAGCGATCCCGGCGGGCGAAACAAAAGGCAGAAGAGACCGCGCAAGAACGCGTTGCTCGCGTTGAAAGGTAACACGCGTGGAGGTCGAAGCACAAGGCTAGGACTACGCACGCAACAGCCCAAGAAACCTCACTAGAGCGCCAAGCGAGACAGACCCAGGCGCTGGGAAAGGCGCAATGCATGAGCGATGTGGCTCGACAGCAAACCGAAAGCACGTTGGATGCGCTGGGCGAGCGGGCGTTGATGATCCGTGACTTCACCGAGGAGGAAATTCAATTTAGGAGTAGGGGGCAGCGTTTTAGCAACGATCCTCGCCTCGCCCTTGCTTATTACTACTGCTGCGGTGGCGCTCCAAATGGTTTTGTCTGTCGCGACGAACAGCTGAGGTGAAAGTGTACGTGAGCGCCTGAAGGATGTTTTGACGACTATTCAATGCCTCTCGATATGGCTGCCTGTCAGAAACTGGTAAGTGTTTCAGAGGCGGAGTCGACAGATATTTGGGCGTGTGCTTCGTGTGGCCGTGTCTTGCTTGATAGTGAAGGTGGTCACAAGATTGTATTTCGATCTTTGGGCGATCTTCGCGCGCAGTTTGTGTTGGCTGAATTGGAGCGCGAGATACATTTTCAAGGCGGGTCCGAGGATATTATGAGGAAGTATCGCCAGGTGTATTTTGACGGTAATGACGTATATCATTTGATTCCGGAGTTAGTTGTCGACCGAGAATCCATCCCGTTGTGCGAGAAGTGCGCGGAAAACCCGCGGAAGAGTCGGTTTAGCGTGGCTTATGGACACGATTACGGCCGTATCACAGATTTGCCCGAACTAAGCCTGATTGCGTTGGGTTGTATTGCTCCTGTCTGTTGCTTTAGTGTGGAAATATCGGTGTCCGGAAAACACTCCAGCGGCCACGTATTTGTTTTCCGTTGGATACTCCAGCTCAGGTCGCAAGCGGTTTGCCCTGTGTTGATCTGGATTGCGTGCCAAGGGTTACTTTTATCGGACCGGAGGAAGAGTGGAGGATACAGCGGAAACAATTTCGGGCTCTATACGCCCTTCCCGTTGATGCGCTTTAAAAATGGCTTACTGTCCTTGGGTCAGTGAATAATATTTTTCAAGACGAGCGGCTTCGAGTGGACGACTGTGAAGCCCGCAAACGCAAGCTCAATGATCTAGTTGGGGCGATTGAAAGCAGTGTTAATATTTCAGGATCTTACGACGTCCGAGCGCTTTGGAAACGATATAAATGATGGTAGGGGCAATGGGTTGAAGAGCGATCAGGTCGTCCACTAGTTACACAGCAGTCGGCTATGCTTCCCGATATGCGCGCTGACAGCGATCCCCTCGTTCCCGGGATTATTGATGCGTTGCTCGGTGTCCTCTCGCAGCCGAAAAGCACAGAGCAGCTTGGACGCGTACCCCGCAGGGTGCCGGTCAAGGGCCGCCACCAGTTATCCCCATCAAGCCCGGCTGGTCACCCATGATTGAGTGGCATGAAAATGCTAAAACGCTAGCCGGCGCCTTCCCTGATCTGTTTTTGACGGGATCCGGTCCCCTACCATCCGGGTCGGTGACCCAAGCCCACGTAGACCATTTCATGCACTACTAGGACGGTAGTTTTGA
Organism: Phytophthora pluvialis; assembly: GCA_001314425.1. Taxonomy (NCBI): domain Eukaryota; phylum Oomycota; class Peronosporomycetes; order Peronosporales; family Peronosporaceae; genus Phytophthora; species Phytophthora pluvialis. The sequence goes on from LGTU01000190.1 coordinate 50,982, forward strand.
AAAGTCCACGTGCTTTCTAGCAGTGCTCTTCAATCAAATACAGAGACACACCGCTATAAGAAATTCCGCTCGGGTTGGTACATCCCGCGGCAGCACTTTGAGGTCTTTGAAAAGTTAACAAGCCTCCCTGGGTTTAAGCGTTAGGTGATGCCAAAGAACGACCCGACAGTCCCCACGCGATCAAACTCAAGGTAGTACTGCTGCGTCTGCTGTAGGTACTGTGCCATTTTCCCCGTTTGAGCGCGCAGCTACGCGGCCAAAATGGGGAGCTATGCGGCATCGATACGGTGTGGGTCAGCACTGGGTGACCATTGCACTGAGTTTCAAGGTAAGAAGCTTACTTCCACTCCGAGAACGTTGGTAACGATGGAGCCTGAGCCTGCAACCTTGTAATTTTGGATCGAGTCTAACCCGGTCGGCGCTAATAAAGCCAATTCGTACCAGATCAAGAACGTGTCGACCCTTTCGCTATTAGGAGCTACTTGGTACTACATGCTAGAAACGTTTAGGATTGGGTTTGAGGTGCAGTTGTTCCGGGTCTGTAAACAAGCACACACTCTACAACAACACATACATCACGAAAAAAAGTTAATTTTATTCGCGCACCTATTTCCCTATCCCAGCCTTCGCGTAGCCCTAGTTGTTGCGTCCACCGCCCGGTACCCTCCACGCCTCACCCGACGGCCAGCATAATACACAGACAGATCATCCAAGATCCAATCCGATATCGGATAAAATCCGACGCGGGGTTTATAATGTCTGAAAGCGATTTCCTGTCAAGCTTCTTGGAGAACAGACTAAACCACGGGAACGGATTCGAGAGGGATAGGATGGGTTCACAAAACTAGATAAATTAATATCCACAAGGGTATTCATTATAAAAGGGTCATTATAATACAAACTGCGTAAAAACTATATCGCTTTGAGGAAGGAATTTAAAATATAGAGATTCAGACCTCGTTCGTATCCCCGATAGGACTCTGGATATAAAATCCAGAAAATTTAGAGCATCTCTACCGGTCGAGCTAAAAGATATTTGCCAAATCCGCGATTTGACTTGAGGTGTTGCGTGCGTGCTAGGCCAAGTCAGAATCCCCTCACTGGTGTGATACAGGCGTGTAAGCGTCGACCACGGAGCCACTGGATTTGAGCGCAAAGAACTGGGCACCAAGCGAGCGGTATGCGTCGAGGTGTGACGCACGCACGCAGCTGGCGCCAGCGCTTCCGCAACGACGATGTTTTGCGCGTGGGCTTCTTGTGATCGAATGAATGAAGCCGTTCATTCACAGCACTGTCCATGGCCAAGGCAAGCGTCCAAAGATCGTCTTTCCAGCGCTGGTATGCAGCGGCATCGGATTGACTCGGCTCTTGAGTTATCGGGCAGGACGTCTGGCACAGTACCAGCATAACATTCACTGCGGCTTTTGCCTCAGCCCGTTTGTTCTGTTCCTTTTTCCCCTTAACCGTTTACCAGATGTGGTTTGTGTACCAGTTAAGCAGGCATCCTGCAAGCGTCGATGCTGTCGCAGGTGGATGAATAGCAAGATCGACAACAGCGAGTGGGTCCAAGTGCGCTATTTCCACACTTGGAACTGACGCATGGCGCTGCGCAAAGGAATCTTCAAGACGTCCTAGCCTTTCGCTGATGCCAACCAGTTGACTCAAGATGTTTTCCAACGTTGAGGACAGCAAGGTGTCATGTCCAGTGACGGCGTTGCTGAGCTGGGCGTGGTTCATCGTCTGCCAGTGTGCTTTCAGGTGAGCCCCCCACTCACAGCATGTATTGGTAGTGATTCGTGATCCCAGGCGAGTATTCGTGGCGGCGATGCCACGCTCCAGCTCATATCGGTACCGTGACACGATGTTGGTGATGCTAACGGTTTCTGGTATAGCTAGTACGGTCTCCATGTGTATCAGCAGTGAGACGAACGTGGCGTCGATGACATCCAAGGCGACGTTGAAGCGCGTATCCTTAAAGCCGAGTACGTGGCTGTAGAGCTCATCGCGAAGAGCGACGAGTTGGCCATACTCAAGCACCGACAGACGCTGCTGCAGATCGCGGGTGGATGGCGTTGCTACACGAAGGCCAGGAGCTTGATACCCTGCTAACACCTTTGCTACACTCTGGTCCTCCTTTGTTGTCGTTTCGATGTAGCCGAATGCTTTGGTTAGTGACTCCAGCAGCCATGCACCGCGCGTAGAGATCCACTGGATTACCAGCTTCGGCGATGCATTTGCGTACGCAGCGGCACCACGGCCAAGCGATTGGCTGGTCATGTTGGACGTCACCGTCTGGCTCCGTACGGGGGGTATCACTTTCAAGTATCCCTAATGACTTCGGTAATATAGCTTGCAATGTTTGGTCTCTTCCTCTCTCTCTTCTGCGGTGGCCCAGAGCTGTTGTTTTCCTCATTTAACAATTTACCCCAGTACATGACGGCTTCCTCTTGTGAATGCGGTTGATTTCCAGGAAGATCGGAGCCAGCGAGCCGCGGCACCAAGGGGAAAATATATTCGGAGGGCTCATCATAACAAATAAAAAGGAGTCCAAACGCGTGGAACATCCACTGCTCCCATCTATCCGGCGACTTGTAGATCGACACTCCCTGCACCACAGAAGTCTTGATACGAGCTATGTGGAGGAACAGCTCCCCGGAGGCGGCAAGCGATAGCTGTTGTTTACGCGCAAAGCATGTGTCGACTGCCCTTCCAAAGGTATGCCACATCATTGTCAGCAGTGCGTCGTCGTGCAAAGACTTGAGCCCCGTAGCTACATCCGCATTCGTGACTATATATTCCACCAGTAGACTTCGATCCGCGACAATACAACCAGGAGCATCGTTGGTTTGCACATTGGCACGCAGATTGCGCTCCATAATGTGGCTTGCCACTTTGTCTCGAATTTTCGCAGTTCTTTTGGAGTCGTTGAGCGACGTTGTATATCGCTCACGAAGCATGTTCGCCACCTGAGAAATGTATCCGATAGCTGTCGACTCGACTAGCATACTATCTGCAGCCCGAGCTTTGTTACTTTTTTTCGTCTGCACGTAAATCGAAAACGCTGTTAGAAGTGAGTACATTTTTTGGGTCGGAAGGCTAGCTGCTTCACTATGATCTCTATGGATGCCATCTAAGTCTACTTTTGATAATCCTATTGAGCTGAGGAACTGCTCAAACATTTTCTCAGCTGCCACCNTGTAGAGGAACGCCGGACAAATCCAGAAATAAGCTGGAATGGATTAGCCCTAACCCGAATGATATATATACTTGAAGTATGATTGGACAAATATACAACGTGATGCACCTCCATTGGCCGCGGCTGCAGTTAACCTTCTAATAGGACTTCTTACCCCTAAAACTGCCTTCAGTTATCTATTCCCATGTTAATTATGGGTTAATTCTGGAGACCCGACCTTGGGCGAAACTATCTAGGCGATGGCGAGGCTGCTTCAGAGCTCCACCTATGACTCATAGGTAAGCCTGTTAACGTACTAGTATTTGCTTGAGCTGACATAAACTAATCTAAACCGACAACGTTGATAGTTTAGTTTGAACAAGCCTAAACGGCGCTGAACTGACTCGAAACTTCTCCATAGTTTACTTCATATGTTTCTGATCGGGAACGATGAGCCAATCGCAAAAAACCTAGCCTAGTTAAATTGTAATCTCCTATCACAATCTCGGTCAAGATTGCTTGTATTCTCAATTAAAGCGGAACGAAGCGCCGACACCCCCACCTCCTTTTACCGCGCCGCGGGAAGTCTTCTGAATCAAGCACCAATATGGAAACTATGGGATCAATCATGAACGCTAGTGACGACGAAGCCGCTTCACCACCTTAAGGACAACGCAGCACGCTTCCAGCACCAGCATCTTCACGATGGTCTCTACAGGCCTCGACCCAGAGCGCTACACTATCACACTCGCAGCATCAAATGCAGTTTCAGAGCTCTGCTATGCTGCCACAGCAGCAACCGCTGCTCGAGGGGGC